>ML298266.1:4827-19537 GCA_005239495.1 Nicotiana undulata | reverse complement strand
ATATATATATATATATATATATTTACGTTCCTGTTGGTTTTGTTTTGATAATATTGAGGAAGTTGTGAGAAATGCAGTCTAATTGTTTCGTAATTGTTGAGGTTCACGTGGTTATTGGGTTTCATTGGGTTATTTCCAATTGTTGTTATAAGTGTGTTAAAAGTTTTGGTTGTTCTCTTGAGTTTATCATAGTATAAAAAGACTGAGCTGGATTGACAGCGTTACAGTGTTTACTTATATTCCGATTGGTTTTATTGTGAAATGATACTGGTTAAAGCTTACGAGATATATGATTTTCTTTTTGAAATTGTGGAAATAACAGTTTTTTGAAAGGCTTGGCATGAATAGTGAAATTCTTTATGAATAAATTGATATGATATGTTTGGTGGGAGGGGGTTGCACGCCGCAACAAGGAGTGATAAGGGTGGACAGGTGAAACCGGGTTGCACGCCGCAACATGAGCAATAAGGGTGATATATTCAGGGAGAAACAATAAGGTAGGACAGGTGGGAGCGGGTTGCACGCCGCAACAAGGAGCGATAAAGGAGGACATTTATATTTTTACTGATTTTCAAAGAAAATAAAGATTTGAAAAGCTAAATGTTTATACTTTACTGTTTTTTTTTTAGATACATCCATAACATTTCAAATTCACATTCATGATTTCGCGCAAAATCATCTGATACTTTCCTACCCAAAATAACCCTTTCCCATAACAATTCCACCGGTTTAGTTCACCGATGGACCGTTCCCATAACAACTCCACCGGTTCAGTTCACCGATGGATCCAGAACTATACACCGCCTGATTCCCGTAACACCAGGGATATGTAGGCAACTTAGGAACCAGGGTTCGGCCTCCATTTTCAAATCACTTCATTCGGTCAAAATTGGTCATAAATTTCTTTACCCGACAGCTCTTTCATCATTCCTGAGTAAAGAGGGGCAGTTGTTGATGCCCACTTTTGCCCTCATATTTTCTCAAGATATATATACTTTCAAAATATTATTTTTGCATCATTATTTAGTTTACAAAATATATATAAGTATTTTTTATAATTTTCCATAACTTTTAAAGATTTAAAATTAATTTTCTTGCATTTAAATTACTTAAATATTTATTAATTATATGTTTAAATTATTTGTGATGACTTAATCATTCATATTTGTTACTTAAACTCACATGCAAGTTTTTGAAACATTTTTGCTTCATTTCACACAATTATATTTATATTTTGCAACTATTTACATGATTTTACAAAAATGGCCTGTATTCTACAAATAATTGTGTTTATTATTATTTATTCCAAAGTAGAATTTTTATATTTTTATAATATTGAGTTATTATTTTAAATAGTTTTACGTCATAAATATTTATTTTACCATTTATTTGACGTTTTAATAATTTATTTTTATTAAATTTAAAGGGGTTTTAAGAGCTGGCCCAAACTAGACTAATTTTCGGACCAAATTTGGCCCAAACCATTAGCCCAACACCCCAATAACCCCCAGCCCAATACCCTATACCCATCCATTAACCTGACCCAGCTCTTTTAAAATCCTGGTAGTTTATCTCTAAGATCAACGACCCATAATCAATCCCCCCATTTTTATTATCCAACCCCCAGAATCCCTAACCCCATTTCCCTGAGACCGCCGCCCTAAAATCCTCCCCACTCTCTTCTCTCAAACCCTATCCGCCTCACTCAAATCTCTTCCAAATCCGATCCAATCATGGATTCTTACTACGATCCTCTTACCTTTATGGATCATCTCACCGTTTCTTACAAAACTATGGTGTTACATTGTACTTTCCCCAATTTTGGAAAGTACCATTCCCTAAATCAGATTCCACCGCCTTCAACCTTTGAGATTTAGATGATATTTCGTCTATATGCACTCACTATCAGGCTATGTGGTCCGATTTAGTGAGATAGACCATCTGTGCTTTCCTTTTGAACTAAGGTTTGAGATTTTCCCTTACTCTTTACTGATTTTCAATCGATATTCTTCCCTTTCTTGTGTTTGACCGATATTTTTCTTATTATTGTTTAACCCACTGTATTTCCCTATTTTGTATTTTTATTTGCCTTAAGACTGCCTCTAATTGATTTTCGTATGATATTTATTCTCTGTTAAATCTATTGTATTCCGTTATTTTAAGTGTTATTTGATTCTCGCAGGTTATTTTTTCTTATTCTGTGTTTAATTTAGTGAACTTCCTATTCTATGTATTATTTTTCCTAAAATTGATTCTAATTGATTCTGGCACATTTTCCTTATTTTGCGTCTAATTTTACTGTGTTTCCTATTTTATGTGTGAAATATGCTATTATATTAACTCCTCCCCTAAAACCCCTTAGAAAAATTTGAATCTCCTAATCCCAGCTACTATTTTCACTACTCACTCACTGTTACACTCGAACACTCTCTAAAATTATTGAACAACCTCCTCCGGTGCAAGCACTGCTCGGAGCCCATTCTTGAGGCTCTTGTGAACTCTGAAGCATCGAGGATTTGGGGGTTTTGCTATTACACTCTTCACTCTTTTGATTCTGCTACTGGTTAGTGTTTAAACCCTGGCAATGTTCAATTTCTTTCCTTCATTCTGCATATGTATTTGAATTGCATGAGTAAGATTTAACTATGGGAATGTTCAACACTTTGATGTCATTTTGTGTTAATTAAATGCATGGATATAGTCTACTGTTTATGTTATGCTCATACTACGATTTACGCTCTGTGATTTCTTGTTTTTTGAAATAGGTTTTGTACCATTTGGCATCTAAGCATGTGTAGTTCTGAGTATCAATGAAGGTCCATGTTAACATGAACCTGACCACTGTGATTTTATGCTATTAAGTTACAAACTTATGCATATTGTGTTTGGATACTATCTACAACTCCATAGGAACCACACCCCACTTGAATGGACCTTTTAGTACTAAGTCATGTGTACTGGATTGCTCTTTGTGTATTAGCCCTAATTCTATGGAATGCTGCTCTAAAGTTTGCTTTAAACATGTTTCATGCTATCCCGATTTTCTAAAAGACAAGTACCTTATTTTTCTATTAACTATGACTCTGCTCCTATGCTAATATGTTTTCCAGTATACCTTGGTTCATTTGCTACTCTATTCTCTATGTGATTATCACAATATGTGTACCTCCATTATGTCTAAGTACTGATTAACTTGGCATTAGGTTAGACTTAACTTAATTTGGTTCTTTAGGCTTCAACTAGTTCAACCTCATGATACCCTATGTGAGTCTGAAAACCTATTTTCTCCTCTTAATTCCTAGTGATGGTTGTTTATGTGGTACTTTTCTGTGTGAATCTTGGTGAACTTACTGGTCTACTTGATCAGTTATGTTATATGCTCAATTTGGTGATTTCTGTCCACCCTCCTTACTTGTTACTCTGATATTATAAATTCCTATTCTTAGCCAGATGTAAGCCAAGGCTATCTAGTTTCTATTGTTGGCCTCTCTAGTGTGAGCACTGCTCAAGGTGAAATTGAGGCCCTTGTGAGCTCTGACACACTAGGGCTTGGTCCTAATCATCCCCTCAACCTCTAAAACTGTCCCTAATACTCTACTTCCCTTTATGTTGTTCACTATCTATGCACACTGTAGATATCACACCATTAGAAGAAGTACACACTTGCACTACTTGATTATTAGCAAAGCATGAGCTCAAATGCCTCAATATCTTTGTTGCTATATGTTGTTAGAAAACCTGCTCGTAGGAAATAAATATCATTGAATTTTCCTTTAATTTGCATTACTACAACATATCCACTAGAAATCATGCCTATAGGACTTTAATCATGTCATTTGTCATTGCATTGCATTGTTCACCTAGAAGAACTACCTATAAGGTTTAACAATAAAATTAGGCCCCCCATATGTTAATCGTTAGAAATCCTACCTATAGGATGCCACTGTTCGCCTTAATAACTGGTAATGACGTCCCTTTTAACATTGTTCATCGCTAACTTAGGCCGTTATCAAAAGCATGAGTATTTCTGAGTTCTCTCGATAGATGTTACTCTCTCTATTACATAAATCATCTAGGCGCAACATCTATAGGACTAATAAATGAGAATCTGCCATCTCAATAATCAGTGTGCAACAACTATACAATCCTGTCCATGAACAACACTAGTTCTTAAAACTGCTTGCATGCCTTGATGCATGTCACATAGAAATCATGTGTATAGGGTTTTAAGTTCCTTAATCTTGAACTTCCTAACATAAAAATCTGTTTCGCGTGCAATTATTGTTTAAATGTGGAGGCTAACTTGAGCCTTTAATTGCATATATGTGAAGTTCAGTGCGTTTTGTATGTCGCCTAGTTTTGACATTTTCTGAGCAACCTAAGTGAGGTCTAGAACCACCCAAAATAGAGGTCCAACGCCTCCTGGACCATAGGTATGGGACGGGTAGTGCACGTATAAGGTACGACTTATAATTGAACTAGTGCGCTTTAGGTAACAACTTAAAGATAGTAATCAGGTAGCAGGAGGTGATAGTCTGTGCCCACTGAATAATACGAGTAAGACCCCATCTTGAGGGAGTTACGCAGTATTAGTTATGTTGCACATGGTGATCCTTTAGGCTAAAAAACTTAGGACCCCCATCTTATTTTCCTTTACTTTATTTTTGAATCAAGTGTTTATACTCATCTATCCAAAGTCTTTTATAATAAGAGATCTCAAACTTCTTTCCCTCTCTATATCTTTGTTTATCCGACTAATTCATATAATTCAAGTTCGGCCGGGACCCACAATTGTGGACCTCAAAGAGTACCTAACCTCTTATCTTCGAGTTAATTTCTAGCCCTTACCCGATCTTTGGTGATGCAAACTAGTTTAACTTGAGTCACTTGTAAATAGGTGCCCTAACGCACCTTAAAACCGTTAGGCGGCGACTCTTCTCTTTTAATACTTCCTTAAAAGTGTTATCACATGTCGAAACCCGATTTCGCGAGAAAAAGGGGCGCGACACTCATCGCATTTGTGAAGAGTAGCTGGTCCACCTTATGTTCGCATTTGCGAAGTGGGTCAGGGGGTACAGGATCGCAATTGCAATCAGGTGGTCGCATTTGCAGAAGGTCAGAGTTCGCATTTGCGAACAATTCATTGCAAATGCGATGAAAGCAGAGATGTGAAGGTTTTCGCATTTGCGAGGTTCACAAGCGAACCCCAGGTCGCAAATGCGACATCTGCAACTAATCAAATGGGACTTTGACAAGATTTTATTCATTCTCTCAAATTTCAAACTTAGAAACCCTAGAGGCGATTTTTCAAAGAACCATCTCCCCCAAATCATTGGTAAGTGATTCTAAACTAGTTTATTTCAATCTTTCACTACATTTCCTAAGATTTCAGCCAAAAATCTTGTATTTTCATGGTGGAAATTGGGGGTTTGGGGTAGAATTAGGGATTTTTGTAAAATGGGGATTTAGACCTCAAATTGAGGTCAAATTCCAAATTGCATAACGGGGCTCGGGGGTGATTGGGTAATCAGGGTTTGGTTCAAATTTTTGATTTGGATCAAGCGGGCCCGGGAGTGGGCTTTTTCAATAATGACCTAAATTGGATTCTTTGCAATTGTGGGTAGTTCTTAAAGCTTAATTCGAATCATTTGGTTGGTAATTTGCTAGATTCTATTGGTTCGTAGGCTTGTTTGAAAAGCAAAGCTGTGATTGAGCTTTGAATAGACCTTTGGAGCGAGGTAAGTGTCGTGGTTAACCTTGAATTGAAGGGCTAAGACTTGTTTGTCTATTTGCTACATGTTTAGATATTGGGTATAACGTATATGTGAGGTGACGAGTACTTATGTGTTGTTGTCGGGTTAAAGCATGCGTGTGAGACTTGTTCCTTATAGTTTATTGCTTACTCTGATCATGTTATCCATGCTTAGACTAGTTACTTACTAAATTTATAGTTCTTACCGTATTCATGGGCTTTTGTGATAATTGAATATTGATTCTAAAGTTGAGATTGGTATTGTGGAACCATTATTGAAGTAAGGCTTGTTCTTGTTGATTCTATCTCCCTGCTATTACTTGTTCATTATTATGTGGTAAGTGAGAGTGTAATGCACGAAGGGAGATGTCGTGCCATATTGTGAGTGTTAATGCACGAAGGGTGATGTCGTGTCATATGGTGAGTGTTAATGCACAAAGGGTGATGTCGTGCCATATTGTGAGTGTTAACGCACGAAGGGTGATATCGTGCCATGTTATGAGAGTTAATGCACGAAAGGTGATACCATGCCTTATCTATTGATTTATATTGTGAGTGAGAGTAAAAACACGAAGGGTGATACCGTGCAGTATCATTGTTTCATTGTGAGGTTGAGAGTAAAAGCACGAAGGGTGATTCCATGCAAATGTATTTATTGTGTTTAATTGTTTTCACTGGTTAAAGGCATACTGAATGTACTAGTTATCATTTCCGATGTATTTTCTCGTTTCTTGTATCCCCGTTAGCATGTCCCCGTCCCAATAGTACATGTTTAGCTGTTATTTACTGTTTATTATGTGGGTGTCTTGTCATAGCCTCGCCACTATTTTGTCGAGGATAGGCTCGAGAATTACGAGTACATGGGTTGTACACATACTACACTCTGCACTTCTTGTGCAGATTTTGGTACCGGCCCTAGCTGATCGTGAGACTCGACAATCTGGACTTGCTTATGGAAGACTCAAGGTAGATCTGCTGGCATCCACAGACCTTTGAGTCCCTTTCTAGTTTTCTTATTTTACTGTTTCTTTTCATTCGGAACAATTGTATTTCTTTCTGGCTCTGTTTGTAGTAAATCTTAGAAGCTTGTGAGTTGTGACTCTAGATTCGAATTATATCAAATATTATGGGCTTTATGTTATTCTGCATTTAAGTTTTAACTTCTATTTAGCTTAATTGATTCTGTTATTGAAATTGACTAAAATTGGCTTAAAGAATCCTCTAATGTTGGCTTGCCTAGCAAGTGAAATGTTAGGCGCCATCACGATCTCGAAGGTGGGAATTCCGGGTCGTGACAATAACCGTACCAAATAATTAGGTTAGACTTTAATATCATAAAAATAAAATGAAAAAATAATGAACCGTATCGAATAAATTTACATGTGAAGTATATTTTATATATTAAATTCGAAAATAACACAACATTAAAAAGTATTTTTGCCTTAGGATTATGAAAACGACTACAAACCAACATGTAATTAATAAGTACCCAAAATTTTAACTCTCAAACCTATTTTACTGTAACTGTCACGATCCAAAATTCATTAGTCGTGAGTGCACCTAACTCAACCCGTTAGGTTAGACAATTAAGAGTTTACACAATTCTAATAAAATAAAGGCGATCAACAAATGATATATCTTGATTTCATATCCCAAGACCTGGTAGTACAAGTCATAAGCTACTAAGACTGGATATTGCAAAAACTAATATGAAATGAAGACAACTTCTGTTTGAAATGTACATAAATAGAATTCAACTCTAAAACTACACGGGGACAAGTGGTAACCACACCCGAAAGGCACGGACTTCTTCAGAGTCAGCTCCCGTAATTCACCGCAGCTTCGCTCCAAGATTCACAAGCAAGGTGCAGAAGCGTAGTGTGAGTACAACCGACCTCATGTACTCAATAAGTATCTTGAATAACCTCGGTGAAGTAGTGATGAGGGTTTTTAGTTAAAAGATACTCACTGAATAACCTGTGTAGTAGACTAACGATAGAACAATACTAGAACATAACAAAAAAGAGTACAAGAAAATAAATATGTGAAGCAACAGATGATTAATATTCCTCAGTATCACGACCAATCCTTTCCTTGGAGATATAACCAACAAATCACTGTAGTAAATCCATAAATTTCATAGTGTGAGAAATATACTCAAAACATCAAATCCAATGGCACGACAACACCCTTCGTGCATTTATCTCATCCTCACTAAATATACGTATAACATTACCAACCAGGTGACAAAAAATGCCAATAACAGTAATGACAAAGTAGGAAATACACAAGTAGTATTAATGAACAGGGAAGTACATATGGACAACGATAATAGACTAAGTAGTAGGCATATAAGTAATGGCACCAATTAGGAAAGAAGAACATAAATTTCACTAGCTAACATGGTATAAGACCTAGATGTAGATATAATAAAGAAGAGGGAAAGCATGATCTTTATGAGCTAAAAAACAGAAGGCATGAATAACTAATATGGTAGAAGTCTTATATAGAAGTGCAACAAACGAGAAACATTATGGATGTAGATATGAAAACTAGAAGGAAAGCATGATATTTGCAAATAAAACAGATTGAAGGCATGGACAACACAACAACAATTGAGATAGAGGACAAAGACAAAACAACAATGACAAATCACATAGAAAATATAGGTACAATAGTAACAGCTCAAGGTAAAGGCATGAACGTATACACAAGGAAAATATATCACAACATAATGCATGTTCCTCGTCCTCGCCTGCATGGAAACATCCTTCGTGACATAAACACATAATAATAATAAAAACATGATAATGTAAATAGAATGGCATGGAATCATCCTTTGTTCTTTGACTCTCATCCTCACATGATAATGCAAATGATAACGTGATAATATAAATGAAATGGCACGGCATCACACTTCGTGCTTTTACTCTCATCCTCACATGATAATGTAAATGAAATGGCACGACATCACCCCTCGTGCTTTTACCCCCATCCTCATATGATAATGTAAATGATATCATGATGATGTAAATGAAGTGGCACGACATCTTCTTTCGTGCTTTACACTTTTCCTCACATGATAATGTATATGCAATAGAACGACATCACCCTTCGTGCTTTACACTCTTCCTCACATGATAATGTATATACAATGACACGGCATCACTCTTCGTGCTTTACACTTTTACTCACCAAGAATATGTATATCAATGGCAAGCAAGGTCAGAAGCATGAATAACATCAAGGAGAGTGATTAAACGAATATCCCAAATGAGCATCAATCACGACTTTCAAGCTAACAATTCAAGAAATCTCAAGGACCTTATTGTTCAAGTATTTTAACAAGTCTCAAAAAAGATCTTCAACTCAAGTATAGAATTCAATATCTCAAGAATAATGGTCGTAGCGATGTATTAGTGATTAAGCATAGTGATGGCCAAATTAAACATGAATAGTTTCACAAAAATCCATCAAATTTTAATCAAGTTATAATAATTTCTAGCATTTAATTTCATATTCCTAGTAATCTAGAAGTCAAGTAAGACATGATACAAGAATGTCACATAATTTTACAAGGCACAATTAATTGTATAATTTTCCTCCGAGCATGATTAATACTGGAACATGCATATACGCTCGTCACTTCATATATGCACCACCCCCGCATGTAGAAAATAATGGAAATTAGTAGGAAAATATTTCCAACAAAGTTAGGCAAAATACTTACCTCTAACATTCCAAATCAATATATTAGAAGCGATGTCCCGTTCAAATCATCCTTCGAACGACTCAAATCGAGTAAAAAGCAACTCAAAATCATCAAATAATACCATAGAAAGAAAACTAAATCGATAAAGGTCTAATCTTACACATTTACTCAAAGTCAACCAAAAGTTAAATCTGGGCCCGCACCTCAGACAAAACTCACAAAATCCGATAACCCATGCATTTACGAGTCCAACCATACTAATTCACTCAAATTCGACTCTGAATCGATGTTCAAAATTTAAAACTTCACTTTATGATAGTTTAGATAAAAAAAACCCAATTTCTCTTTTGAAACCATGAATCAAATGCCAAATACAAAGAAGCAATCACGGAATATAATCAAAATCGAGTAAAAAACACTTACTCCAATCCATGTGATAAAAATCACCTTCAAAATGTGCAAATCCAAATTCCATAGCTCAAAAAATGATAAATGTCTCAAACCTTCGAAATAGAGTACTCTATAACATTGCTCCAGCAATACCCTTCGCAAACATGGGAAGACTATTGGGATCGTGATGAACAAAATCAAACATACAGGAAAAGACCTTATGCGCTCTGCGAGGACTATGTCGCGAACGCGATGCACATCAGAACCAAACCTTCCCAAACGTGAAGAGATTTCCTCCATCTACCAGCTCCTAACTCAACTCTATGCGAACACGACACTTCATCGCTAACGCGAAACATAATCATCTAGCCTTTCACGAACGTGTTTTATATGTGGGTTCCATATGTCGCATGCACGAAGAACAAATTTGCAGCCGACCAAAATACACGTCGCGATCGTGGCTAGACCTTCATGATTGTGAAGAACACCAGAAGCAACAGGTAACAACAGAAACCAGCAATAACAACATGGCCCAAAATTGTATGAAATCCATTTGGAACTCACCCGAGCCCCTCGGGACCCTGTTCAAACATATAAACGAGTCTCATAACACGACACAAACTACTAGAGGCCTCAAATCATACATAACAACATTAAAATCATGAATCGCACCTCGAATCAAACTTAATGATCTTTTGAACTTTAAACTTCTAAAACTCGTGCCGTACTATATCAAATCAACCCGAAATGACCTTAAATTTTCCCCACAAGTCCCAAATGACATAATGAATCTATTCCACATAAGTCCGGTCAAACTTATGAACATTCCAAAACTCCAAATTGTTAACTTCCGTCAATTAATGCCAAAACCTTCAATAAATATCCAAATACAACCAGGAATACGCCCGAGTCCAAAATCACCACCTCGACCTAACAAAATCATCAAAACTCTGATCCAGGGAAAAGTCAAATTTGGTCAACTCTTCCAAATCAAAGCTTGAAACATGAAACTCATTCTTCCAGATCGATCCCGAATCACTTGAAAACCAAACCAACTATTGATACAAGTCATATACGTCATATAAAGCTACTCAAGACTTCAAATGACTGAACGAAACGCAAATGCTGGAGACGAGCGCTCAGGTCGTTACAGAAACAAAATTAGTTCAAGCATCTTGAGTTGCAAATCCATAAGGTATTCTATCAATTTTTAGTAGACAAGTCACAAGGATTTGTATATATTTACTCTCGTATGATTTAGATTTCTATTGTCAGATACGTAATCTTCTAACAGACTCTATTGAGTACCGGTTTAATTAATATCTTTTGACTTATGTATTTTACATTTCTCTTGTCTTTCTTAATTTATTGTATGTTTTTGTAGAATAATAGGATGGATCTATCTTTCATGTCCTTGATTCATAACCATTTAAAGAATAAAAATGACTTGAGATTTTTGCCAAAATTCTATGTGGGAGCTCCTTTGTTTTCAAATTTCTTCTATTTGGCATATCTACACGAGCTCCTTTGTTTTCAAATTTCCCAACAAATCACAGTGGGAGCAATTTGTAGCATCAGTTTTTGCACTCTGTTATTTTTCTTTTCGTCCCATCATCTCTTGAAGATCCATATGGCTGGATTAAGCTGATGTTTGATTCCTAACGGGTTTTCCAAGTTCATTCCAGATATAAATAGTTGCTTCACTGTCTGTGAATACATGTTGCATAGTTTCTACCTGCGCATTAGTACAACAAGAGCATCTAGAAGTGATGTTAGTACCAAATCTCCATGTATATCATCAAAAGGTAATTTTCTTTTGAAAAGCTTCCATGCAAGAAAGGAAATTCTAAAAGGAATAGAATATTACTCATGAAAATATTCTTATGCTTTTTCATTCTAATTAAGTGCCAGGCAGATTTGTTAGAAAAATGACCATCCTTAGAGATATTCCACACAGGAAAATCATCCATGTGGCAATTGCCAATATCCAAGTTGGTGATGCTATCAATGACATTGAGGGGAAGGATTGCCCCAACTTATTAATGTCACAAGTTTCATTGTGGATGAGATTATTCATATAGACTTTAGCCAATTTCTAAGGGACTTGAACCAGACTAGCTAAAGGACCTTTACCAATTCAATTGTCCCACAATAAGCTAGAGTTGGCATCTTGAATCTTCTCGTAGATATGTGGCTCTGCCTTGTCCTTGATTTTCATGAGGTTCTTCCATATGTGAGAATTAGATGATATTGAAAATTTGTTCACTATGTTAGATTTTTTGCTGTATTTGGATTTAAGAAAATTGGCCCATAAAGACGGTTGAGTTCTAAATCTCCACCACCTTTTGATACTAAGGGTTTCAATAACATCTTTCATTCTCCTGATTTCAATACCACCCTCATCTTTTGGTATACACATCTTATGCCATGAGCTATAGTGGTAATTGTTATTCCCCTCATTTGCACCCCAGAAGAAGTTAGTAAAATGCTTTTCCATAAATTTTGTAGTGACTTAGGGAGTCATGGAAAAGAGGATGTAGGTCGGAGGTGGTGGAAGAACATGCTTGATAAAGGTGGCTCTTCCTCTCGTGGACATCATCTTATCTTGCCAACCATTAATTTATTTCACAATCTTGGATAACATGCCACAAAATTTACTGATAATTTTCCTCTCATAATAGATCAGACATCCAAGATAATTGAAAGAAAAACTTTTATCCATAAAACCATAGGCCTGTCTCATTCTTTTAATCCTGGTAGGGGAAGTATTTGGCGCAGTAATAAAGAAATATTATAATTGTTGACTTTTTGTCCAAATCCTTTCTCATATCTCCTGGTCTGTTTCATGATAAGTTTGATAGAGGCATTGTGCCTCCAGAAAAGATAACTATATCATCAGCATAAGCGAGGGGATTAATGATAGGACCTCTGTGATCCATGATAAAATGTGAAGTTTACATGTCAAGTAAGATTATTCAAGGATCTTGTAAGGACCTCAACTCCAATGATGAAGAATGATGGTGATAGCTTGAGACCTTATGAAGCGGTAAAGAAACATTTTCTGGTGTCGTTGATAATGATTGAATACCAAACATCTATCACGGCCCAGAATCTTAATCCGGGTCGTGATGGTGCCCAACGACGGGGTTAGGCAAGCCAACACAAATTACACTAAGTGTTACCCTTCCCATCTAATCGAACAATCCAATAATTACCAGTTTAAAACAACTAACATGATACTAGCTTGAGTTGTAGAAAAAATCATAGTAAATACAAGGCCGAAATAAAACATATACATAACTATACAACCCAAAACCCAAAATATACATACACTACGCGTGTGTGCCAGGAACTAGTGTCATGAGTGTCATGGGCAACTATTGAATATACAATGACTACAATATATACAAAGTCTCAGTCTGAATGAAATGGACAGAGAATATAACAAAAGAACTCCAGGGTGTTGCTAGGAGGTCGCCGGAAAAGCAGCTCACCGTGAAGTATGACCACGCTATCAATATCTAGCACTGACCTGATAATCAGACGTACCAGCCTCCGGACCTGTACAGTCAAGTACAGAAAAGAAAAGAAAGTGCAGCATGAGTACATATTAAATAAATATGTACCCAGTGAGTATCCCGCCTAAACTCGAAGAAGTAGTGACGAGAGGTCGACTCGATACTCACTAAGGTCCAACAGTAATAACATATGATAGAATATAATGAAATACAGTAGGCATGTCAGGGAAATAAGCAACAAGTATATATATCAAAAGCAGAAATCCAAACAATTGCTGAACTAAACAATAAAGCACTTTCAAGGGTAAGACCACCGAACGAAACAATAATCACAAATCCTTAGATCCGCCGTGGCGTACGGCCCGCTCCCATAAGGTACCTTCTATACTCGCTGTGGCGTACGGCTCGATCCCATATGTATCTCAAGTATTTCTCAACACTGCCGTGGCGTACGGTCGGATCCCATATATTTATCACAGTTACTTCTCAACACCGCCGTGGCGTACGACCTGATCCCATATATATTCAATTACTTTCAACATTGCCGTGGCGTACGGCCTGATCCCATATATTTCACAATTTCTTTTCAACTCTGCCGTGGCGTACGGCCCGATCCCATATAGACATAATCACTCTCAAACCTGCCGTGGCGTACGGCCCGATCCCAATATCTTACAATACTTACTTTCCATAACAAATTCCTTGCCATTCAACAATTTTTCCATAAAGCCTCAGAGGAATAACACTATGCAAAACATAATTTCATAGTACATATGGCGTCACAATAAATCATATAAAGCATTACAAGGAAAACATATCAGGCATTACGAGAAAAGCATATAAGGCATTACGAGAAAGCATACAAGGCATGATGTGGGCCTAACTACCCGGACATAACAATAATAGCCGCTACGTACGGACTCTCGTCACTTGGCGCGTACGTAGCCCCCAAACAATTTACACATAGCATATACATCACCTATGGGGACAATTCCCTCTTACAAGGTTAGAAAGGAGACTCACCTCGTGTCGAATCTACCCCTCGGACCACAATTGCGCCCGAAACTCCGAACTCTACACCCGAGGACACGCAACTAACCAAAAGGTATACAATAATATCAATGCATGCACAAAGCGGGAAGTTATTCTAGTTATTCAATAAAATCGCTATTCTTGAAGAATTCCCAATTTCCAACCCCGGTCCCTCCTGATCAAATTCCGAAAACTCTCGAAGGGATCACTCACCCATAGCCTAAGGGTCATTAAGGTGTGGTTCCTACTTGAATTCATGGCCTAAAATGGAAAATCACAAAATCCTCAAGAACCCTAAAATTACTA
>ML298264.1:561-12166 GCA_005239495.1 Nicotiana undulata | reverse complement strand
TGGAGGGAAATTAGCTTGAGGATCGTCAATGGGGGTGGGAGGAGAAGAAGAAAGCTGAAAAATATGATATTCCCGTATGGTATTCTGTTTTTGGGGTATTTTTAATAACTGGGATCGTCAATGGGCGTTCGCGAAGAGTTAGCTGCTGGGACCTACGCGTTCGCGGAGCCAGGGCCGCGTTCGCGAAGGTCTGACTCCCTAACCTTCCGCGTTCGCGAGCCTCTGCCCGCGTTCGCAAAGAACAAACCTACCTGACCCCAGATCCCACCCTATAACAGTACGCGTTCACGAGAGGGGCGTCGCGTTCGCGTAGAGCAGTGCCCCCATAGCTCCGCGCTCTNCTTGGCCGCGTTTGCGAAGGGTATTACACCAGACATCAGAAACAGGCCAAGAACACCAGATTTTTCATGCATTTCACATCCCGTTGGCTACCCGAATCACACCCGAGCCCTCGGGTCTCAAAACAAAAAACACACAAGACTCCCAATACATCCTACGAACTTATTTAAGCTTTTAAATCATCAAAATATTATCAAAATCAACGAATTAAACCTCAAAACTCATAGAAATTTCTTAAAACTTCATAAGGCTTAATTATTCTGATTTTTATCCGAAACCCGTCATTTCAAGTCCGTTTTACACCAAATTTCACAGATAAGTCACATAACATATAATAAACCTGTTTCGGGCTCCGAAACCATAATACGGATCCGGTAACACGGTTTTCACATAATTATTCATTTCCAAAATCCTTTATTATTTTCAGAAAATAATTTTCTTTAAAAATTCATTTCTCGGGTTTGGGACCTCGAAATTCGATTCCAGGCATACGCCCAAGTCCCATATTTTCCTACAAATCCTCCAAAATCGTCAAATCATGGATCCGGGTCCGTTTACCAAAAATGTTGACCAAAGTTAACTTTATTCAATTATTTAATTCAGAAATTCCATTTTAATCAAATTTTCCCATAGGAGCTCCCCGGTTACATGCCCGGGCTGTGCACACATATCGAGGTGATATTAACGGAGGCTTCCGGGGCCTCGGAGTACAGATTTAGCTGGAATTACTTAGGATGACCTTTTGGGTCATTACAATTTGGACAGATCAGTTTATGAAACGAAAAATGCTTATTTTAATGAGCAACTTCAAAATTCTAACCAAAAGCCGTGAACGCAGGATAGTTATATGTTCAGAAGAAACATGTTTATACTAAGAAATAAATCAAACACAGCAAACTATTTGCCAAACTGCTAATCTAAACTTTACATAAGGTCACAATCCGGGTCATAATAACTAACTAAAGTAACTCACATGAAGGAAATATGCAATCATCTGTTCTTGGGCATTATAACTGAAAGGAATTACATCTATAGCATGCCTACACATCCCCTAATAGAGTTGAAATAACTCTTATTGCAATTGTAGCCACTGATTTTAAACAGAGGTTATTCTAAATTGAAGGATTTGACTCAAATTTCAAACGCAGAAAATTCAACCACAATAGTCATCCTTAAATTTATGTTGACGTTCATATATTGAATTTACCAAATTTCAGCATCTACTTGGATTACACTACATGATAAATGCATTGATATCCATAATCATATTATGGTCCAAACATGATAGTTTAGCAAATTATACCAAATTTCATAGAGAATAAGAGCTATCATTTCAAAGGAACACGTGAATACAGAGATATCGAGCTTACTGGTTCAAAGCCAAGAAAACACTAAGGAATAGACCAAATAAAGGTCATAAATAACCTCGAATAGAGCTTAGCAATGATACCAACAACAAACAGCAGAGTCAGACTCGGCCTTAAACCAAAAGCAGCCGAGAACCCCATAAATTCTTCAATTAATCACAACTGAAGTCAAGAAGCATTTTAAATCTTGTTGCTATGGTGTTTTGTTTTCTTCTTCAGAATGCGTTTTCAGGCTTAAATTAAGATAATTGAATGAATATCTATATTGGAGATATACTGGTCAATGGCTCAAACTCTCAATCTTTCGCAAGATCATAGCATCCTTGCTTCAAGTCGGGATGCAACACTCGAAGGCAACGAAGTTGGAACAGTTCCGAATATGAAGAGAGAAATGGGCTAGGATTCAGTCAAATATGAACTAAGAAGAATCAGCAGAACAAGAAAGAATTGAAAAAGAGAACCCCAAAATTCTTTGTGGGACAGTTTTGAATAATTTGAAGATATGGATTGAACATTTGCACTCAGGAAATCAGTAATATGTCAACGGAACCGCCATTTTCTTTCAGAAGTGGTCTATACAGGTTAGTTAGTTTGGAGAGGGGTGTGTTTTGAGAAGATGATGGGAGGGGAGGGGGGATGAACCGGCGCTGGCTTAGTTCTTGCCGGTTTCCGGCGAGCTCATGGAGGAAAGGGATGGCATGCGGCTGATTTTGATGGTAGACGGTCGCTGGGTGGTGGCTGACTGGAAGAATTTCGGCGAAGGAGGTGATGGTCGCTGGTATTTTGGGGGTGGTCTCTTTGATTTTTTTTCTGTTTTGAGTAATAATGAGGAAGAATCCAAGTCAGGGAACGACGCTCCTCAAAGGGGGGGGGGTCTGGTTTTCGCTTATTTTGGGAAAAGGGGATCGCCGCTTCTGTGTATGGGAGGGGATCTCATTAAAATGAGGTCTAGCTCTATTTTAGGTCTTTAATGTTAGTTTTAATAGTGGGACAATGGGTCGGGCATGCGGGTTGAGGGGATTTGGGTTGGGGCGTGGGAATTGGAGTGATGGGTAAGTGTTGGGCCTAGAAAATTGGCCCAAGTTCAAGTTCAAGATTTTTAAAAAAGCCACCCTTTTCCTTCTTTATTAGGCTTTGCGCAGTTAACCATTTAGACTCAAATCTTAATTTAAATCCCATTTTTTGGCTAGCCTATTTATTTTTTTTACCTAATGATGTACTAATGCAACTAACTAATTAATTAACCTACGAATGCAATTTTGATTTTTTTAGAAGATGCATTTAACAATGTAATTAAATCCTAACAATGCATTTTAAAATCAAACATGCTATGAAATCAAGATTCGAATATGTTTTTATGATTTTTATGCTTTTAAAATGTTTAACATGCATGAAACGCAACTAAATAAAGAAAAATTCCTAAAATTCATTAAAATTATTTTTTGATTATTTTTAGGAGTAAGTTCCATGCGGGGCAAAAATTGGGTGCTCACATGCAGTAGAGATGCTTCAGTTCTATTTGATCTGGGGTCTAATTACTCCTATGTGTCATCTTATCTTGCTTCATATTTGGTAGTGCCTCGTGATTCTTTGAGTGCCCCTGTATATGTGTCCACACCTGTGGGGGATCGTATTATTGTAGATCGTGTATATTGTTCGTGTATGGTCACTATTGGGAGTCTTGAGACTGGTGTAGATCTTCTACTCCTCGATATGGTGGATTTCAATGTTATATTGGGTATGGATTGGCTATCATCTTATCACGCTATTTTGGACTGTCACGCCAATACAGTAACCTTAGCCTTTTCTAGGTTGCCACGATTAGAGTGAAAAGGGACTCCTAGCTATTCTACCAGTAGGGTTATTTCTTACATGAAGGCTTGGCGTATAGTCGAGAAGGGGTGTTTGGCTTATTTGGCTTACGTTCGTGATTCTAGTGCGAAGGCTCCTTATAGATTATGTGCATGTTGTCCGTGAGTTTCTAGAGGTATTTCCTACAGACCTGCCGGGGATGCCACCTGATCGGGATATTGACTTTTTTTATTGATTTGGCTCCGAGAACTCAGCCCATTTCCATTCCGCCATACCAGATGGCCCCGCTAGAGTTGAAAAAATTGAAGGAACAATTGCAGGATTTGCTTCATAAGGGCTTCATTAGACCTAGTATCTCGCCCTAGGGTGCACCAGTGTTGTTTGTGAATAAGAAAGATGGGTCTATGAGGATGTGTATAGATTACCGACAGTTGAACAAAGCCACCATCAAGAACAAGTATTAATTTCCAAGGATTGATGATTTATTTGATCAACTTCAGGGCGCCAATGTGTTTTCAAAGATTGGTTTGAGATCTGGCTACCATTAGTTAGGATTAAGTCATTCGATGTCCCTAAGACAGCTTTTCAGACGCAGTTAGGTACTATGAGTTTCTGGTGATGTCCTTTGGGTTGACCAATGCCCCAACATCATTTATGGACTTCATGAACCGAGAATTCAAGCCTTATTTGGACTCCTTTTTTATTGTGTTTATTGGTGACTTCATGATATAGGGAAGGGCATGAGCATCACCTTAGGATAGTGCTCCATACTTTGAGGAACAACTATTTGTATGCTAAATTTTCGAAGTGCGAGCTTTGGTTGGATTCAGTCGCTTTCTTGGGCCACGTTGTATCAGCAGAGGGAATTCAGATACATCCTAAGAAGATTGTGGTAGTCCAAAATTGACCTAGACTTACTTCAGCCACGGAAATTAGGAGTTTCTTGGGTTTGGCCTGTTATTACCGTAGATTTGTGGAAGGGTTCTCATCTATAGCAACCCCTTTGACCAGGTTGACCCAGAAGGGTGCCCCGTTCAGATGGTCAAACGAGTGTGAGGCGAGCTTTCAAAAGCTCAAGACAACTTTGACTACAACACCGGTGTTGGTGTTACCATCAGGTTCAAGCTCTTACACGATATAGTGTGATTCCTCCCGTGTTAGGCTCGGAGCAGTATTTATGCAGAAGGGTAGGGTGATTGCATATGCGTATCGGCAATTGAAGGTTCATGAGAAGAATTACCATGTCCACGATTTAGAGTTGGCAGTCTTTGTTCATGCACTGAAGATTTGGAGGCATTATCTTTATGGCGTGTTGTGTGAGGTTTTCACGGGTCATCGCAGCCTTCAGTATTTTTTCAAGCAAAAGGAACTCAATTTGAGGCATATGAGGTGGTTGGAGCTATTGAAAGACTATGATATCACCATCTTGTACCATCTCGGGAAGGCCAATGTGGTGGCCGACGCATTGAGTAGGAAAGCAGCGAGTATGGACAACCTTGCATTCATTCCAGTCGGTGAGAGGCTGCTAGCATCATATGTTCATACTTTGGCCAATCAATTGGCGAGGTTGGATATTTCATAGCCCAGCCGTGTGCTAGCTTGCATAGTAGCACGGTCTTCCTTGTTTGAGCATATCAGAGATTGGCAGTATGATGACCCTCATTTGTTGGTCCTTAGAGACACAGTACGACACGGTGGTGGCAAGTAGGTTACTGTTGGAAATGACGGGAGGATGCAAGGTCGCGGTGTGTGCCTAATGTTGATGGGCTTCGTAGGTTGATTCTTGAGGAGGCTCCTAGTTCTCGGTATTCTATTCACCTAGGGGCCACCAAGATATACCAGGAGGTAGCATTATTGGTGAAGGAGGATGAAGAAGGATATAGTTTCTTATGTAGCTCGGTGCCTGAATTGTCATCAGGTGAAGTATGAGCATCAGAGACCCAGTGGTTTGCTTCAGCAGATAGAGATTCCTGAGTGGAAGTGGGAGCGTATCACTATGGACTTTGTTGTTGGACTCCCACGAACTCAGAGGAAGTTCGATGCCGTTTGGGTCATTGTGGATAGGCTGACAAAGTCAGCATACTTCATTCCTTTAGCAGTTACCTATTCTTCGGAGCGGTTGACAGAGATTTATATTCGTGAGATCGTTCGTCTTCACGGTGTGCCCGTGTCTATCATTTCTGATCGAGGTACGAAGTTCACTTCACACTTCTGGATGGCTGTACAACGTGAGTTGGTACCCGGTTTGAGTTGAGCACATCATTCCATCCTCAGGCGGACGGGCAGTCCGAGCGTACTATTTAGATCTTGGAGGATATGCTCCACGCTTGTGTTATAGACTTCGGAGGATCGCGGGATCAGTTTTTTCCCCTTGCAGAGTTTGCCTACAACAACAGATACCAGTCGAGCATTTAGATGGATCCCTATGAGGCATCATATGGTAAATTGTGTCGATCGCCAGTTGGGTTGTTCGAGCCGGGGGAGGCTGGGTTGCTAGGTACAGATCTGGTAAAGAATGCCTTAAATAAGGTCAAGATTATACAGGATCGACTTCGCAGAGCTCAGTCTAGGCAAAAGAGTTATGTCGATCGTAGAGTTCGTGATATGATATTCATGGTCGGGGAGAGAGTGTTGCTGCAGGTGTCACCCATGAAGGGTGTCATGAGGTTTGGAAAGAAGTTCAAGTTGAGCCCTAGATATATCGATCCTTTTGAGATTCTCGAGAGAGTGGGAGAGGTGGCTTATAGGCTTGCGTTACCTCCGGGGTTATCAGTAGTTTATCCAGTGTTCCATTTGTCCATGCTCCAGAAGTATCATTGTGACCCGTCCCACGTGTTATATTTCAGCTCTGTCCAGTTGGAAAAGGATTTGACTTATGAGGAGGAGCCGATGGCTATTCTAGCCCGACAGGTTCGCCAGTTGAGATCAAAGAGTTATCCTTCAGTTCGAATGCAATGGAGAGGTCATCCCGCTGAGGCAGCTACTTGGGAGTCCGAGTCGGACATGCGGAGTAGATATCCCCACCCGTTCACAATTTCAGGTACTTTTCTATGTTCGTTTGAGCATAAATGGTTGTTTTAGAGATGAAGAATATGATGACTCGATAGGTCGTCTCATGTTTTAGAATTAAATTTTGTGTCCTAAATCCTTAAATAACTCATTTTAGCCTTTCACGACTTGCGTGCGTAGTCCAGATATTGACCTGGAAGGCTTATATTTTAAAAAAAAACTGATAAAAACAAGAATTTTTGCCTTAAAAGTTGATTTTGGTTGACTTCGGTCAACGTTTAAGGAAATGGACCCGGACCCGTACTTTGATGGTCTCGGTGGGTCCGTACTGAAATATGGGACCTGGGCAAATGCTCAGAGTCGAATTCCAAGGTCCCTAGCTCGATATATGAATTTTTATTGAAAATTAAAAGTCTAAAAATTAAATGGTTTTAAGAATCTATTGACGTTAGGCATTTTTTATACTGGGCCTGTATTTTGGTTTAGGATCCCGCTACATGTTAAATATAATAATTATAACTTGTCTCTGAAGTTTGGTAAGAAATGGAGTCAGTTTGACGTGATTCGGACGCCCGAATGCGAAAATAGAAGTTTTAAAGCTTTCTTGAAAATTTCATTCGATTTGGTGTTAAATTCGTCGCTTTAGGTGTTATTTTCGTGATTTGATCGCGCGAGCAAGTTCGTATGATGTTTTAGGATTTGTGTGCATGTTTTGTTCGAAGCCCCGAGGGCTCGGATGAGTTTTGGATAGGCTATAAGAAGTTTTACAATTAGTCTGGTTTTTCTGCAGCTTCAGGTACCTTCTAGTTTCCTTCTTCGCGTTCGCGAAGGCTCTCTCGCGAACGCAAAGTGTAAGTTGGGCTGGGAGATGGTTTTTTCTACACGAACGCGAGGCCATGGTCGTGAACACGGAGTAATGGGGGGTCTTCTCTTCGCGAACGCAACCAGCAAGACGCAAACGCATAGGGTATTGGAGGTGGGTTGTGGATTAGTGAGTTGTTCAACGCGAATGCGAGCCAAGGATCGCGTACGTGAAGGTTAGAGGGGAATAGACCATTGAGAAAGCGTGCAACTCTGCGCAAACGCGAAATCTCTTTAGGCTGCTATGCATCGCGAACGCAGCGGGCCCTTCATGAACGCGAAGAAGACCTAACGCCCAGACCTTAAAACATTTCAAAAATAGGATTTTACCAATTTTTCATAAAATCTCCATTAGAGCTCGGCCTAGGTGTGATTGTGAAGGGAAAACTCAACACTAATTCATTGGTTTGTACTCTTTAATTCAATTTCTTCCATTTCGAACATCACCCATTAAATTTATAGCCCTAAATTTTGTTCTTTCATGGCAGAAAACTAGGGATTTTAGAAGAATTGGGGATATTTGCAAATTGGTGATTTAGACCTCAATTCGAGATCGGATTTCAAAACTAATTACATATTCGGGCTCGGGGTGAATGGGTGAGGGTTTTGGTCCGAACCTTGAGTTTTGACCAAGCGGCCTGGGGTCGATTTTTGACTTTTTGGGGGAAAGTTTGGGAACCTAAATTTATTCATTGTAATTGATTTCTTTAGAAATATTTGATGTTATTAAGTTAATTATGACTAGATACGAGTGGTTTGAAGGTGAAATCTAAAGGAAAAGCGGTAATTGAGTAGTGAGTGACCTATGGATCGAGGTAAGTGTTTTGTTTAACATTGGCTTGAGGGATTAGGAATCTTTGCCTTAATTGCTATATGAAAAATCATGCAAGCATCGTATATGTGAGGTGACGAGTACTTATGCGCTGCCAATTTATCTGTTCTGCCTTTTTCTTTCCCGTTCTCTTTATATTGTTCTTCCCTACTTTAATTGTTACCTGCTTACTTATATTTCCATGGCTAATTGTTATATTTTATATATTGTTTCTCCTTGTTGAAGATAATTGTTGTACCGTAGTTTCATTATCCCCTATTACTTGCTTAAGTTGTTCGTATTTGTGTTTTAGTGATATTCTGGATTGGTCTCGCTGAGTAGTATTACTTGTGTAGAGTTTTATTGAGTGTAAGATATCCAATTGCCTTGTTCTGAAGTTTAAGTATTGAGAAGGGTCTTGTGTTAATTTGTGAAACTTCTATATTTCATGTGTAATTCATATGAATATGGTGGGATCGGGTTACACGCTGCAACAGTTGGAATAAGGATGATATATTGAGGAGGAATAAGGGTGAATTGATATTATACTGTGGGATCGAGTTGCACTCCGCAACAGGTGTAATAAGGGTGGAATGTGGTGATAAGGGTGAACCGTGATTGTGATTATTATGATATGGTGGGATCGGGTTGCACAGCGCAACACTTTTATCTATACTTTGTTGTTTATGATATTAAGAGGAAATAAGGGAGGATCATGATATGTACGCTGGGATCGTGTTGCGCGCCGCAACAATCTCTATGTTTGTCCCTTTTCTTTGACTGTGTAAGTTGTCCGACAACTTTGAATTGCACTTAAGGATTGGTTATAGATGAATACCTATGAAACACGTTGGGTGATGTACTATTCTTTGCAAGTTACTTTTTTTTACGTTGTTCTGCCTTCTTTTCTGTCATTATTATTCACTATATGCAGATTTTATTGTGAGTCTCCCGTCGTAGCTTCTTCATTCCTTCGTCGAGGTTAGGCTCGGCACTTACCAGTACATGGGGTCGATTGTGCTGATACTACACTTTGCACTTTCTGTGCAGATTTTGGTGCTGGACCGAGTTGACCCTGAGTTAGCTGCTAAATTCATCTAATCGAAGACTCAAGGTAGTCCTGTCGGCGTTCACCGGCCCTGAAGTCCCCGACTATCATTTTTGTTTAATGTTTTCTTTTATTTAAACAGTTGTACTTCTTTCAGACTTGTATATGTAGTAAATTCTAGAATGCTCGTGGATTGTGACTCCAGATTCTGGGTAATTTGTATAAATGTTAAGACTGTTGTGGATTTTCCGCACTCTTTTTAACTTATTGTTGCGAATCACGGAAATGGTTTAGAAATGGCTTAATGATCTCTATTATTAGCTTGCCTAGCAAGTAAAATATTAGGCACCATCACGGTCCCGACGGTGGAAATTTCGGGTTGTGACATCAACAAACAAAACATATTACATATAGGTGGACTATTTTTCCTTCACTATCATTTTTTTTTCTTAGTAAGGTTTTAACAAGACATATTATTTATTTATGGACATCCAAGAGGGCTACTGAGTTGTTGTTGTTGTTGGACATCCAAGAGGGAGTATTGTAAATTATTAGTAAATGTGGATGTCCACTACTCCCACTACTTTCATCCTTGATGTGGATAACCTCCTACTACTCCTCACTATTATGACTGTAACTCTCACACCTCTCCCCATAATCTTACCCTATGATCCCAACTGTTAATATCATTTTTAAGACGATTCTTTTATAACCTTCTATATAATAGTATAAACAGAGACATGATATGTGATATCGGACATACTTGAATACTTGATGAACTAAGTAGGTTCTCTCTTCTTCTCCTATTCTATTACTTATTCTCTTATTTTATATTATTACTTTGGGCTATGTTTCTTAATATTATTCTAAGTATCCATGGAATGCAGTTTGGGGGTTGCCTTTATAAAATAGGAGCCCAAAGAAGTAAGAGAAAAAGAAGAAAACACTCTTCGAACCTTGAAGACATATGCCACTTAATTTAAATTATAGTCCCCTTTTTATTCATGCCACTTAATTTAAGTTATAGTCCCCTTTTTACTCTCACCATTGCTTAAATTTGAGTCCGGAACCTTTTTACTGTTGTTTTGGACACAAACAACACAACTAGGTGGGAAAAAAAAGAGTACATAACTATATATAACGCCCAAAAACTGGGCGCTATACCTTAACGGTAACTTTCGTCGTTAAGGTATAGCGTCCAGTTTTTGGGCGCTATACCTGAAAAAGTTGACACAGCACGTATATCGTCCAAAATCTCGACGCTATACCCATTTTTCAAACCCCCACTTCGTCTTCTTCAAGACCGTCCCCCTCCCCAATTTTTTAACTTCATCCACCATTTTTGGTCCCCCCACTCCCCCGCTGCCCCAATATCCTTTTTTTTTAAAAAACAAAATTGGTCCCCCCCCCCCCCCGTCACACAAAAGGTGTAGAACGTAGGTCCCACTTCGGAGTAGAGCATCGTATTACTGTGGGTTCACTCTTTCGGGGTCAAATTTTCAACTAATTGTCTTTCCGAAAACACTAAATCGAGGTATTTCGGTTTATTTTATGTTGAAACTTTTATAATAATGCATATTAGTTGATTTGAATGTGTTCTATTTCGTTTTGTGTTTTATTTGCGAAACTAGTATGTATGTTACATTTATTCGGACTTAATATTAGTATTTTATAAAAAAATATAAAATTATAAAATAAATTTGTCTGTTAATATCCGGATTTATATATTTGTGTTTCCATGCCGTTTTGTGTTTTATTTGTGATTAAAATGTATTTGTTTTTTTATGTTTAGTTTAGATTATTTTTTAGTGTAGTAAAATGTAGACATTTTTAGCGTAGTAAATATAGAGCCTTGTAGCGTAGTATTTTAGCGTAGAATCCCTTTAGTTTAAGTATCTTATACTGGTAGTTGAAAATGCAAACTTTGTACAATTAAGTTATTAAAAATTATGAATTTAAATTATAAAACAAACACACAAAATTATAAAAATATTGAATTTGACACACATAATTATTAATGATAGTTTGGTGTCACTGGGCCTCAAATATCGAGCCCGGAACCAGTAGGTATTTATATATATATATATATATATATATATACATACTTTGTACAATTAAATAATTAATAATTTAATTATAAAAAAACACACAAAATTATAAAAATATTGAATTTGCCACACATAATTATTAATAATAGTTTGGTGCCACCGCGCCTCAAATATCGAGCCCGGAAATAGGTGTGTATATATATATATATACTTTGTACAATTAAATAATTAATAATTTAATTATAAAACAAACACACAAAATTATAAAAATATTGAATTTGCCACACATAATTATTAATGATAGTTTGGT
>MDKH01013975.1:0-25020 GCA_005239495.1 Nicotiana undulata | reverse complement strand
ATTGTAGAAACATTTGCTTTTTCCATATGCAAATAAGAAAAGTATTTCTCATCTTTGAATATGACATGAGTTGTTCCATTATCAATTACACAAATATCTTCATGATCGGTCTTTGATCCAAACATAATTTGAGGATTATCCATATTCTTCAAAATGACATAAACAAAATAAATATTATAGTAAATATCATTATTAAAGCATAACTATTACATAATCATACTGAATAATACAAACAACAGAAATTTAAATTTCTACAGATGCATCAGCGATTACATGACTTGTTTCTCCTTCTGGGAGTGCAAAGTAATCAGCTACATCCAAATTCATGAAGTTAACATTATCTTTAGAAATAAAATTTGCTTCAACATTTTCTCTGTCTTCTTTAGGGAGGCTTGATAAAGCTCAACCATGTGCTTTGGCGTACGATAGGTACGTGACCAGTGCCCTTTTCCTCCACGTCTATAGCATGCATTTTCTGCATTTGTTGCTTGCACCGCTTCATGCTTTCGTTCCTTCCTTTTCCACTACTGGTGGTTAGGAGGGTTCTTTGGTGCATTATTATTATCATGATTAGAGTTTCTTCCCCGACCACGTCCATGACCACGACTAGGGCCACAACCTCTTCCACACTTAGCTTGGTGGAAGTTCGTCTCATTCACTTCAGGGAATGGACAAGAACCAGTTGGTCGGCTTTCATGGTTTTTCATTAATAGGACATTATGTTGCTCGGCTACAAGAAGATGTGAGATAAGTTCAGAATACTTTTTGAAACCCATCTCTCGATATTGCTGCTGCAGGAGCATATTCGAGGCATGAAAAGTGGTGAAAGTTTTCTCTACCATATCATGATCGGTAATATTATCACCACATAATTTCAATTGGGAAATAATCATGAACATAGCAGAATTATATTCACTGATAGATTTAAAATCTTGTAACCTTAAATGAGACCAGTCATAACATGCATGTGGAAGAACGACCATCTTCAGGTGGTCATATCTATTTTTCAAATTATTCCACAATATGACTGGATCTTTAACAGTAAGATATTCCATTTTCAGTCCCTCATCAAGGTGATGGCGTAGGAATATCATAGCTTTGGCACGGTCTTGGTTTGATGCCTGATTTTATCTTTGATGGTGTCTGCCAGACCCATCGCATCAAGATGAATTTCAGCGTCAAGCACTCAAGACATGTAGCTTTTGCCCGATATATCCAGGGCTACAAATTCAAGTTTAGAAAGATTTGACATTATTTAGAAAAAGAAAGTTCGTACCTCTGATACTTTCACAGTATTTGCTCGAGATGGCAGAGTCTCGTGCTGATAACGTGTTATAAAATAACAACTTTAAAGCAAATAAACTAAAGACAAGTATAGAGCGAAACTGATATATTATTGAACTTTCAAACTGATGTACATAATGAACTGAAATCTCCTCTATTTATAGAAGAAGGAAGCTGTTGTGTAAGTTGCTACTGCAAGCTGCTGTGTAAGCTACTGCAAGCTGCTGTGTAAGGTACTTGTAAGCTGCTACTGTAAGCTGATGTGTAAGCTGCTTGTAAGCTAATACAGTACTAGACATAGATAATCTTCTACCGGGGTTACTATTTATCCATAACTGAGTACCGAAATGATAAGCTTCTTCAGGAAGCTTATTTCCAATAGAGTACCAAATAGATAAACATATTTACGGCGGAATCCCACATGGATAAGCTTCTTCAAGAATCTTATGAACATCCATAATATAATATATATTTATAACAATATCAAAGTAGATTAATATTTATTGTGATCGCAAATATTAATGGGAAAATTTCACGTAAGAATAATTGGGCTTCCTACTTTTCAATTTTATAGCTCACATTTTAATTTACAACCAAGTAACCCAAATATAATAGGCTAAGGGTGTGTTTGTGATCACACCCAACTATGCCTTATAAAAAGGACTAAGCGGACGTTGAAAATATAATCTGAGTATTTAGCCCAGAGTCGAATCCCACAGGAAATTAACCTATCAATTACGGTGTCAGACTCACTTAATTCTTCGTAATCAACTTCCCAAAGATTATGAATAACAATTGTTGGTACTAACTATAACTGAATGAATTGAGTAAACTAAAAGCTAACTATTACTGGTTTGTAAACAAATAAGAGAAGGATCTAAGGTTGTGGTTGCCCGTGTTGATAGAATCTCTTCCTGTTATATTTAATATAGTTTGGCCTAATCGTCTCTATCAATCATGAGCACTCTTGTTACCATATATCTTTCCCGAGTAATTACGATAATTTACTAGACGCACTCTCACGAGTTACGCTAGCTAGATTTTATTATAGCTCACTTTAGATTGCACCCAAGGTATCGTTATCCCTAATCCAACCATTTGACCCAAGTCACTGCATGGTTTTGAAGATTGACAAATGTCTACTCAGTTGAACTAGGTCCATCAGGGCAAACATACTTGAACAATCCAAGTGTCACAAAAACCGTCTATGTACAGGAGATAAATGTGATTGTGAATTATCCATAAACCCAGAAGATTGTCTCCTAATGCGAAAAGGTTGCAAATTGATGAGAGGTCAGAGTTCGAGTTCATCAAGGACAGTAACAAAGGAAAGAAGTTGAGATAAACACAAACTCTTCCACCAAGGAAGAGTTGCATTAGAACTAAACAAGAACATCTCAACTACTGGCGCTATATAATGTTGAAGTATTCCTACTGAAGGATAGATCGCACAAAGGCAGAAGTGAAACAAGAATTGAAAGCAAAATTCCCACAGATATTTTGCAAGCAGAATCCTTGTGCGACACAAAGGCTACTGACCAGCTAGAAGAACCAGTTCCATCTGTTTTTCTTTCGAGTCTAGTTGGTTATAGTAGGTATTTTAATATTGTATCTTTCAGCTTTCTTAGAAGCAATTGTAATAGGTACACACTGTTCAAGTTGGAGTTAACTTGAAGCTTGTCGCAATTAGCTAGAGGCTAGGTTGCTACAAAGGGATTAGAGTTAGTCCTAGGTTTACAAAAGAGTTTATTTTGTAAATGTTTTTTGGCTCAGAGTTGTAGTGAAGAGTTTGGGAAAATCCTACTGAGGAGTAGGTCGTGGTTTTTTCACCTTTTGAGCCAGGTGTTTTTCACGTAAAAATCTCTGTGTTTTTACTTTACTGTATTTATTATTCCGCAACAGTAGAAGTTAGAACACCAAGAAGAACCAGGTTCTTCTAGTAAGACAACACTTGAAAAATTGGACACCACACAAATCACCCCCCTCTTGTGTGGTATTGAAGTATAAAACATCACAACCTTTACACCCTATGTTATGGATCCCTCATATACTTTGGGAGTGGTGTTGTTCAATAACTACCTAAATATGCACTCTCTCTCGAGTAGATACACACTAAATAGGCACAGCTAATTGAGGGCCCTTCAATCAACTACAACATGAACTTAGTTGAACAAATAGATATTAAACCAAGCAAACTATATTAATATAACAAGATGGTCATCCTCAACATGTTCCACCAAAACCTTAGACTAAATAAATTAGCTACTCATAATTGTGCTAAGAATAACAATAAGATAATTCATCATAAATGGGAAAAACACAAGGAAGAAAGATGAGATTTGATTCCCAATTGTCCTCCTTGCCTCTTGCCTCTCTTTGCCTTGAATAATACTCTAAAACCTTGATATTTCTTATTTTTAGCGAGTTAGACCTTATATAGGTTAAGTGGAATTGTCCCAAGCTTCCAATTTTACCCATGACCAAAAGGCGTGCGGACTGGACTAGCGCGGCCGCACTACTAGCCGCGCTACTGGCCACGCTAATGGACAAGTATTCTATTTCAGGTCGTTGGGCTAGCCCGATCGTGCTACTGGGCACGCTATGGTCGCGCTAATGGCATTCCAATCTTCCTTTAGCATCTGAACTAGCGTGGCCGCGCTATGGCCGCGCTAATGGCTGATCATTCTGCCTTAGCATTTCTTCGTCCCTCTTTCACACGCTAAAAACTCCAAGGGGTCTTCCTCGCTTTAATTTTGCTCCAAACACCATCCTAGGTCCTCATAAGCTCAACATGCTCCTGCAAAACATACAATCCACAATTAGAGCCATTTTAACATCATTTACCCTTCCTAAGACAGTGAAGCATAATGAATTTGGAGTGTAAATAGACGCTAAACTACATGAATCTAGCCTATTATCAACACCCCAAACTTAAATCATTGCTAGTCCTCGATCAATCCACCATACTTTACAAAGGTCCTTGCACTAAGCATTTTCCTAACGTGTCACACCAAGAGCATATCACAAGAATAGTACCTAGCATTGTAACTTCTATGCCTCAAGAGTCAACTCTCACGTGCCATGCGATATTCATACTTCCTCAGTTTACTCTATACATAGGTCAAGACTTACCTTTCCGATATGAATCAAGTGCCCTCACATCACACAAGAGAGTAGTTCCACAAGAATAACAGTAAGAACAATTAGGAACTCAAATAGACAGAATTCATTCACTCTCCGAAAGAACATTCATATGCCACAAAGATGCACCATAGGCTTGCCCGTAGTGTACTATTCTACTAATCGAGCCCATTCAGTCTAAGATCAATTAGGACTTCATTTGGTTGTAATGTAGGCTAAGGGACGGGTAGGATATATTTAGATACAGTGACTAACCTCCCTAAGCACTTTTAATACAATTACTTTAGCTTTCGGACCATACTTATGCCAGGCCAGACCTTCCACCACACTTCTCTTTATAAACCCCCAAACTCCTTTAGATGCAATTTTATCAATTCACCACTTATTAAGGATTGCATTTATTCATTGTCCTTTCTCTTTTTTGTTTTCTTTTTCAAGTGGCGCTTATTCTTTCATTTTTCACCACTTTGCACCTTTCCTTCTATTTCTTTAATTCCACTCAAAAACCAAACCACCACCCCACACTTTGACTTTTACATATTCTATACAATTCAAGTGCTCATGGGAGGTAAAGGGTTCAAACAGATGGGCCATTCAAACAATTGGGTAAGGTTTGTAATGTGGTTGCCAAAGAAACATGCTTATAGTCTCAACGGGGTTAACTGTGATAAATTATAACTAGGTGGGTACACTTTATATCTGACTTAACAAAGAAATGCCTATATCACTTCTAAGACTGAACGAAGCTACTATTTCGCTTTGCAAACACACAGGGCAAGTTCTAGGCATCGAATGTGGACATAGAATACAATGCAACACCTCACACATATATGACACATGACTCACTCCAGATTGGATTATCAAGACACTCACATTGAGTGCTCAAGTCAGTTACAACATACAAATTTAAGGCACTCTACGAGAATCAACAACTAAGCCTAAGCGTCACACTCTAGTGTCAATTGAGTTCAGGTGTAATAACGCTAAGGAATTCTTTCCCTATTTCAGCTCATCGCCCATAAACACCTAATAAAAACTAAAAAGAAAATAAAAAAAGAAAAACTAATTACACCCGGTTCAAGCAAAACCCTGGGAAAAGAACCGCAGTCAAAAGAAAAACTAAGGGGGAGTTACTACACTACCTAAAAAAAACTTTTTAGTATTTTCTTTAGACTAACTTCCCTCAAGAAAACTGTCTAAGAGATCCGTCGTCAGGAAAAGTCCACTATATGTTTTTTTGTTTTTTTGTGGTCGACTTGGACCCTCAAGAACCCCATCAAAAGGGATGCATCGTCGGGCCAAGGCGCCTTAAATAATTACACTACTATTTACAATCACAAAAACAAAAGCACACAAAATTTGACAACACCGTTAATTCCCCGGCAACGACGCCAAAATTTGATCACGCCCAACTATGCCTTATAAAAAGGACTAAGCGGACGTTGCAAATATAATCTGAGTATTTAGACCAGAGTCGAATTCCACAGGAAATTAACCTATCAATTACGGTGTCAGACTCACTTAATTCTTCGTAATCAACTTCCCAAAGATTATGAATAACAATTGTTGGTATTTCTACCAACTATAACTGAATGAATTGAGTAAACTAAAAGCTAACTATTAGTGGTTTGTAAACAAATAAGAGAAGGATCTAAGGTTGTGGTTGCCCGTGTTGATAGAATCTCTTCCTGTTATATTTAATATAGTTTGGCCTAATCGTCTCTATCAATCATGAGCACTCTTGTTACCGTATATATTTCCCGAGTAATTACGATAATTTACTAGACGCACTCTCCCGAGTTACGCTAGCTAGATTTTATTATAGCTCACTTTAGATTGCACCCAAGAAATAAAACAGAAATTTGAAAATTACAAAAAAAGAAGGGGTGCAGAAGAAAAAAAACAGAAATTTCAAAATTACAAAAAAAGGTAAAAAAAAGCAAGAATTTTTTTGCCGGGTGGTGGTGGTGGTGGGTGGGCAGTGACGAAAAAAAATCTTTTTGGAGAGAGGGCATAGGGTGTGTTAGGTGGGTGGGTGTGGGATGGGTTGGTGAGGGTAAAAAAATAGGGTGGGGAAGCTTGAGAAGGAGTTTTGAAAAATGTTTTCCCTTCTCTTGATAGGGAAAATATTTTCCTCCAATTAGAGGAAAATGAGTTGATGAGGAAAATGTTTTTCAAAACATTTAAGCCAACAAAACATGGGAAAATTAGAAAACATTTTCCTTCATACCAAACACACCCTAAGATTCAACATCCAACTCCAATAGGTTCTCGAAATTACTATTTAATTTTTAAAAAAGATTGCTCAAGATTTTAAGTTAATTTTCGAATCAATAATTGTGATTCAAATATTAGTTCAACAAACCAAATCTATTTGGGTGGTGAAAATTAAATTTTTAACAAGCTTAAATATGTTGGTTTAAATTCCGAATTTGATTTTGTGAGAAATTTGGAGTGCATGTTATTTAGACTTGTTAGAATAAAAGGGTTGTATATAAAATTTGAAGTCATTTGATGAAGATTTGGAGTGGTTTTGAACAAGAATTGCAATTGAAAATCGTGGAAGAAGTTCGTCTCCAAGCATATGTAGAAGATGTGCGAAGAAGAGAGAGTGAGAATACAGATTTAACTTCATAGCTTTTAGAAGCAATTGTTGTAAGAACACAGATTTTAAATTTGCATGTGCTTTCCAAATATGCACGATATGGGCTAGGTCGGATAAAGCTTAAAATATGGATCATTTTTTATTATGATGTGAAATCACATGTAATTTCTTGTAATTTTTTCAATATTAATCGTTTTGGGAAATTACACTTATTTTAAAATTATGACCGTTTAGAAAAACATAAAGTCAATTACCGTATTACATATATTTTTCAAATTTACCCTTAATATTCCAAACAGTGAAGTGTGAATCTAGTTAAATATTAAAGACAGGTAAATAATAGTTTAGACATATACAAATATACTCGTGTCAACTATGAAAATTATCCTTTAAGGGGTGTGCAAGAGAGATAATATGAATTGGAGAGTAAGTAACTTTTGATTACCTTGTTAAACATTAATCAAGCAAATTATGGACTATTTTACCATCCTCGAAACTCGTAGATCTCTACTATATTGTTTTTCTTCCCCTCTTTTGATTGTTCTATCTATACATTAGTTTGTCTTTTTTTTTTTTTTTGTAGTTTCAAATAAATATTATTTATTCTGATGAAACGCCTATTTTTCTATCTAAATAACAATTTTAAACGATACCAAAAGGTGTTCTTATTATATGTAGTAAAAGGTGGACATATTTGTCGAATCCATTTAATCAAACACCATTTGCAATATATACCATCTATTTTTGCTTCAAGTCCTTAAATGTTTTGATTGGAAAAAGGCATTCTAATAAAACATTTACTAGCTAGAACTTAGACGCCAGAATCATTGAAAAACTTGTATAACAATTATATACGTATATTTTTATCACTCTCAAATTTGACAAGATAATATCCTTAATGTGGAACATAGAAAAATTTCAGTACGGGAAATATTGAACTGAGTAAAGGCAAGCCAACAATGAATATCGCAAGTCCAATCTTTTGTATGGACCACAAGCCAAAATTGCGTGGGGTAGTCACTTTTTATAGTGTTATTTACTTTTTATCCAGTATTTTTAATGCTTAACAATAATAGTTACTAGTCTATTAAAATTAATATAAAAAGACTGTGTTACCCTTTCTTCTATCTCTTTCATGTTAGGGAGAAGTCGCCGGTGGACTCTGCCGCAGGTAATTTAAGTCGATACTAAGAAATACAGAAAAGAACCTCGTTGGCAAAATACTCGGAATGGAGCTTTTTTCAATAAATATTCTTGATTTAAGTGATAAAGCATAGAATTTCTTCAGTGTGTGCGTATGGTTCTTGTTAAGTTGAGATTCAAGAATTTGTACCTAGGGACTCACTTGCATGCTTAGCTACTTTCTATTAGATGTTTGGTTTGCTTCTGAAAACCAATTCCTTCCCAAAAGTTAAGGACATGTAGTCCTGAAGTCCTAAAGTTAAGTTCATAAGTTAAGGATATGTAGTCCTGAAATCCTTAACTTACAGTTACAAGTTTAAAAGTTAAGGACAGGCAGTCCTTAACTTACAATTACAAGTTCAAAAGTTAAGGACGGACAATCCTTAATTTACAGTTACAAGTTCAAAAGTTAAGGACAATAGGTCCTTAACTTAGACTTACAAGTTCAAAAGTCAAGGACACTTGGTCCTGAAGTTTGAGTTCCAAGTTCAAAAGTTAAGGACATAGGTCCTGAACTTAGACTTACAAGTTCAAAAGTTAAGGACACTTTGTCCTGAACTTAGACTAACAAGTACAAAAGTTAAGGACATGCAGTCCTTAACTTACAGTTACAAGTTCAAAAGTTAAGGACACTTGTTCCTCAACTTTGACTTACAAGTAGGGGTGTGCATTCGATTTATCGATTCGATTTTAACCCTTATCGATACGTACTTATCGATTTGTAAATATGCTTATCGTTATCGTTTCAATAAGGTTTCGATTTTTTCGATTTCGATTTATCGATTTCTGGGGCTTATCGATTCAGTTATCGATTACACCAATAAGAAAATTTGCCGGATTCCACAGAAAGTATATCGCTATAAACACGCCTAACTAATATGGACAAAAAGAAGCTAAAATAAGGATGTTCTTTATGTCACCTGAATTAACAGGCAGCAAGTTATCGATTTTTAATGATGGTATGAGGACTACACATGGTACGAGGACTACACATTGTATATAAGAACTCAACAGCCTGGTTTCCTTGTTGCATGACTAGTAAGCGACTTGGCCATTATGTTTGTGCATATCCTGATTACCTTTACTCAAGTTGCTTCATTCTTTTTAATATAACTGGATTTGGGACAACCATATCTTGTTTCTCATCATCAAAGGGAAGGGCTAGAGTAAAAAAGTCTCTAGATAGGTAGAAGTAAATTCTTAGCACTAGCTGCAGCCGTGTAAATTAAGTAAGAAAACAAATGCTCTTATGTTTCAGTTGATCAAGCCTTTTCACCAGAAACTCTCTAAACATCCATGACCACTTAAGGGGAAAAATAAGGAGCAGTAGCAGCAAAACTGAAAAGCTCTGAAAACAAAAATCTCCAATCAAAAATAAAGTCAAACAAAAATCTCTGAAAACAAATTTCTAAAAAAAAGAATAAAAGCAGAAAAAATGCAATTTTGATGCAAAAAGCTCAAACCTTTACACTTTTTAACACATATCCAAATACTAAAATCAAGATCAATTTATATAAGAATGTCAAAAAATAAGTAAAAAAATATTGTAACTTGTGGCACATATTCTTATCAAACAGAAATTTTTTTACTGAGAGAACCCATTTGGAGATAGAGAATTACCAGATCTGTGGGATAAATCAAGAAAGGAGGAATTTTGAGTGAAGAAAATTTGAGGCTTCAACAATTCAGCTCTAAAGGGGCAGAAGCAGAACAACGTTGAGGCTTGAGCAGAGCTTGACTCTTGAGGAACTTCAAATTCTGAACTGAAGCAGAAGCGGCTCGCCGCTCGTCGGCGCCTGAACTGAAGCAGAAGTCGTGACGTGAAGAGGAGGGTAGGGCCGTAGGGGAAAATCTTGAGGCAGAAGCGGCGTGAAGTCGTGAAGAGGAAAGGAAATAATAGGGTAGGGGAATTAGGAAATAATAAGGGTAGAGGAAAATTGAAATAATAAGTTAGGGTAAAGGAAAGGTTATATAGAATAAGGGTATAGTTGTTTTTTTAGTATATCTTATCGATTTATCGATAAGAAAAGTGGACAAAATCGAAATCGAAATCGATAACTCGATAAAAAAAAATTCGGAATCGAAATCGAAATCGATAAATCGATAACAAATAATTCGATTTATCGATAAACCGATTTGAATGCACACCCCTACTTACAAGTACAAAAGTTAAGGACACTTGGTCCTAAAGTTTGAGTTCGAAGTTCAAAAGTTAAGGACATGTAGTCCTGAAGTCCTGAACTTAGAGTTCCAAGTTCAAAAGTTAAGGACATGTAGTCCTGAAGTCCTAAACTTAAAGTTACAAGTTCAAAAGTTAAGGACATGTAGTCCTGAAGTTAAGTTCAAAAGTTAAGGACATGAGCAGAAGGGTATTTTCGTTCGGACAGTTAAAGTTTATTAAAGCAGTGGCTAAAGACTAAAGACATTTTAAACCGTGGCTTAAAAGTAAATACATGTGTTATTAGTGACTAACTGTGCACTTCCCCCTATTTCTGGTCAATTATATGGTCGAGTGCTTCCTTGATCGGAAATAGGTCAACAATCATACATAGCCCAACCCAGGATGATCGACATAACATATTCTTTGCCCAGTAACAAGGTCCAGTATAAATAAGGGCAAAACTAGAGTGCTGAGAGCGTGTTCGGCCGAACTCAGTAACAATTTATAAATTGACAAATTGTGCAGTATCATTTCATAGTCTTACAATTGACAAATTGTGCAATATTCAGGTATATATTCATACACAAGTAGTCTAGTAGACCACCTCATTTTCAATTATACTAACTACAACTTCAATTTGAACGCGTGTGATCAGCATATTTCAAGCTTACTGACACTTTATAAAAATTACTTGAAACATCCATTGCACTATGAGTTTTCTAATATTCAATTAGTTGAAACTAGCGGGAAAAAAAAAGTGATGTTTTACGGATGACTGCGCGAATGATCTATCAACACACAACTTGAAATAAAGTGAATATTACCCCAAACCAACTGATTATATTAACTCACTAAACAGAATTATAATAACCATATATCAATAAGACAATAGAAAATAACACTAAAGGAAATGGAGAATAAATGAGAGGAGAAATTGCAACGTAAAGCTAAGAAGAAAGAGGGTGAGAGACAGAAATTGCAAAGTGAGCTGAGGCTTCAACATAAGTCGGATAAGGCTTCTTTCTAACCTCGTTGTCCTTTTTAACCACATGCTAACTGGGCTTGAATCTCAAATCCCTATAATTGGAAAAATAACACTCTATAGCCGCTGTAAAAATAATAGCCGAAAAATATATAAAATTGTGAGTTGTAGAAATAAAGAGCTAACTTAAAGCGTCTGAAGTAAAAAAGAAATTGTGTCTCCAAACTTTATAAGGTCACTGGCAGCAAAACTGTAATACTGCAGCTACAAAAACAAAAGGATTAGCAGACACCATCGCTTGATCAATGTAGTTCTCGTTAACCATATCTAAAATATCAACTTCTATATCAAGATCATCATCCTCAGTTTCAACATACCAAATGCAATAAGCAACCCCCATTCTAAGTAAGACCTCAATGCTCTTCCTCTTTCGGCCAGATCTCGTTCACTGTTCAATAAGTTAGTTGGTGGAACCTTAACGGCTCGCCAGCAATAACTAGTTTGATCACTCCCAATCCCAAGAGCGAGAATTTCATAACCGAGTGAATATTGATTTTGGTCATCGTCATGAACAGAAACCAACTTGACAGCAGGTTCTCCAAACAAACTCCAAAGTAATGCACAAATTAGGATTTTGTGGATTGCTGATAGCAAGACTTTGGAGCAATGTAGGGCATTGTATATGGTACCTCAAATTATGAGAAGATGAATCGGTAACAGTTTGGTGCAGATGTAAGCCTTGACTACTCATACGAGTTATGGTAAAGTAATCTCCGTGTCCTTCCCAATGTCCACATCATCCAAACCCAAACCACGAAAGTTGGAATGTCGATATATAATGAAGGAAGGAGAGATGAGGTTGCATAAATAGGGTGTTCCAAAGTTTGCAAACACTTTTTAATTTGAACAAAGATGATTGTGGCAAGTAGCTCAATATGTAAATAATATTCTCTGCTGGAAGTTGGCATGACTTGTTATTCTCTTCATCACGCCGGACTAGTTTCATGACTTTGGCACAGTTACTACTCATTGTTCTTGATCTCAAAACTAATAATTTCTTATACGTCAATACCACGCAAGAGAGGGATGATTTGTGTGATATCCAATTTTCGCGTGCACTTATCAGGGCCGGCTCAACAAGATTGGAGGCCTAAAGCGAAAATTTAATTGGAGACCTTTGTCGGAACAAAACTTTCATACATTTTTTTATTTGAAATCTATTTTTTCTAGCTTTTGAGATGGAAAATTATAAACAATTTCTTTTATAAATCATTTAATCACTCTTATGATATTTTTTATATTAAGAAATAAAACTAGATTCAAGAAGTTGATAACTTGATATTGAAATAATGATTTGATTTTCCAATATACTAGTTGCAAGGGGAAAAAATTAAGAATGTGCAATATAACTTATTCAATAGTGCTCATCAACTCTTGTTTTTTATTCAATTTTTTTTAAGGAACAAGAACTTTTGGAGTATACGCTTTCTGATGAGAATAAAAATGAGATTCGGATTATTAGAGATATTAAAATAGAGACTCTAGAAGTTTATTATACGTTTTTAAATGAAAAATGTAAAAATGAGAAAAATAATATAGGTAGTTCACTAATGATGTCAATCATAAAATGTAAATAACGCAAAATTTTATATTTAGGGTATGGGTTTGGGGGAGTAATTCTCTTTCTTCGACTTTCGCTCAAACAATTATATCAATAACAAACTAAAAGTTATCTTTACTTTTTATAAAAGATTTTACTTTTCTATTTTGAAATATTCAATTTTTTCTTTAAAAAAGCTAACTTATAAATCTATTATTGATAAAAATTGTGCTCCACCTCCAAGGATTGTGGTGGGACGAATATGATTTAACCTACTTTATCTGATATCTTGGGTTTGAGCTTTATGGATGATATCATGTTATAGTGTTCTTTCTTTTCTTACTAGGCCTTAGGCGGTGCGAAATCAAATTAGGCGGGGCTTCAATGCAAATACCGAACACATGTAAAAAATAAAATACAAAAAAAATAAAAAAGAATAATATTTGGGGGGCCAAAATTGTGGGGCCTAAAGCAATTGCTTTAGTTGCTTGACCCTCTAGCCGCCCCTGGCACTTATTATAGAAGGATCATGTTCTTCTATGTGTTCCAACTCTACTGTTTGCGGAATAGTAAATACAAAAAATAAAGAACACAAAGATTTTTACGTGGAAATATCTTGCTCAAAAGGTGAAAAAACACGACCTACTGCCCAATAGGATTTTCCCAAAACTCTTTACTAAATCAGTGAGCCAAAAAATTTACAAAACTCTTTGTAAACCTAAGGATTCCCTCTAATCCCGTTGTAGCAAACTAGCCTCTAGCTATTTGCGACAAACTCCAAGTTAGCCATAACTTGAAACACACAGTACCTATTACAAACACTTCTAGATAAAGCTGAAAAGGTACAAGTTGAAATCACCTACTACAAATAAACTAGACTAAAAGACAACAGTTGGAACTGGTTCTTCTAGCTAGTTCACGTAGATTCAGATTCGCACACTCAAATCTCACACGAACTGCTTGCAAAATTGCCTCGCTATTTTTCTCTCAATTCTTGCTTAACTTCTGCTTTTGTGCGTAAGTATACAATAAGAACAATCTGCAATATATAGGATTAGTAGATAAGGAACTACCTCGAGTTCTAATGCAACTCTTCCTTGGTGAAAGAGTTCTAGTCAATCTCAACTTCTCAAATCCTTCCTTATCTTAGATTCTGTTCTTACTGAATAAGGAGTGCTTCTCCTTATTGTTTTGCAATCTTTTCGATCAGGAGATATCTCTTATTTTACCATATTTCGATTATCTCCTGCATGTGCACCTCACGTTCCTTTGCCTCTGATTGTGTCTATGTCTATCAGTGATGGACCTGGTTCATTTCTGAGTTCCTTTGTCAATCTTCAAAACTATTCAATTTCTTGGGCCAACATTTCTATTAATAATTTCTTGGCAGCATAGGTTGCACTTTTGAGACATGCAAATCAGAACAAAGAAAATTACTCCTACTACTTAGGAAAGAAGTTATTCGGGATAAGGTGGGAGTGGTCCTTGTGGAGAAAAAGATGCGAGAGGCGAAGCTGAGATGGTTTGGGCATGTTAAAAGGAGAAGCACAAATGCCCCAGTCAGGAGGTGTGAGAAGTTAGCCTTGGGGGGTAAGAGGTAGGGTAGAGGTAGACCAAAGAAGTCTTGGGGATAGGTGATCAGACGGGACATAGCGCAAGTTGAGGTTACTGAGTACATGACCCTTAATAGGAGGGTGTGGAGGTTGAGGATTAGGGTAGACTTGATTGAAGGGTGTGGAAGTTGTGGATTAGGGTAGAAAGTTAGTCGAGCGTTTCTCTTTGTCTTCATTAGTTCAATAGTATAAGTGTTAGTATGGTACCCCTTTTTCCTTAACTTGTTATTATCGCATATCTTGTTATTATTAGCCACTCCCTTAATTTGCTATCATTACTTACCTTGTATAGTTGTAGTGTTGTTACTTGCTATCAGTATTTCTTTTATAGTCTCTATTGCTATCTTGATTTTAGTTTTCTAAATATTGTCTTGCTATTGCTTGCTATCAGTGCTTCTTTCGTCTTTTATTTATCCGAGGGTCTATCGGAAACAGTCAGTGGCGGACCCAAGTGGTGACTAGCGGGTTCAACTGAACTGTTGAACCCGCTTCACCAAAAAATAATATTGTATATATGTATAAATTATGATTAAAGCTGTGTAAATTTTGTATAAATATTTATTTGAATCCACTTGACAACCACTATTTTACGACTAAAGTTATATACTTCTAAGATTGAACCCGCTTGCACAAAATTCTGGTGTGATGACCCAAAAAGTCATCCTGTGTATTCCTAGCTAATTCTGTATTCTGAGGTCGTGAAAACCTCCTGATATCTTACCTCGATTTGTGTGCTCAGCCCGGGCGTGTAGCCAGGAAGCCGTTATGTGAAAAACTGATAAAATGATATTTTTTGTATTGAAATTTGAATAAGGTTGACTTTGGTCAATATTTTTGGTGAACGGACCCGGACTCGTGATATGACGGTCTCGGAAGGTCCGTAGGAAAATATGGTACTTGGGCGTATGCCCGAAATCGAATTCCGAGGTCCCAAGTCCGAGAAATGAATTTTTAAAAGAAATTGTTTTCTGAAAAATATAAAGGTTTTTGAAATTGAAATGTTATGTGAAACCCGAGGTATCGGGCTCGTATTATGGTTCCGGATCCCGGTACAGCTCCAATATAGTATATTTGTTATGTCTGTGAAGTTTGGTAAGAAACGGACTTCGTTTGACGTGATTCAGATCAAAAATGGGAAAACAAAAATTGAAGTTTTAAGAAGTTTTAAGAAATTTTATTGATTTTAGGGTTTAATTCGATGTTATTTTGGTGATTTGATTACACGAATAAGTCCGTAGGATATTTTCAAGATTGTGTCCACATTTGGTTTGGAGTTCCGAGGGCTCGGGTGAGTTTCAGATAGGTTCCAGGATGTTATTTTTAGGCTTAGAACATGGTCGTCTTTGTGCAGACCGCGGAGGACCTTCGCGGCCGCGGTCGATTTTGTGCGGTCCGCGATCGCCTTTGCGCGGTCCGCGGTGGGCTTTCGCGGTCGCTTTTGTGCGATCCGCGGTAGGGCCCTGAGGGGGGTATATTCAAACGAGATTTTCAGTTATTTTTCATTTTTCAAAAGCCTAAAAACATAAGAGGCGATTTTCCAAACACACTTTCTTCTCCAAAACATTAGTAAGTGATTTCTAACTCATTTTCTTCACTCCTTAACTTCTTTTTACAAGATTTCATCCTAGAATCTAGGATTTTCATGGTGGAAATTAGGAATTTTGGGTAAAACCTAAGAATATATTGAAATTCGGGGATTTAGACCTCAAATTGAGGTCGGATTCCAAAACCATTTATATATCCGGGCTCGGGGGTGAATGGATAATCGGATTTTGGTCCAAATTTCGGGTTTGGACCGAGCGGGTCCGGGATCGATTTTTGACTTTTTGGGTAAAAACTTCACAAAACTCATTTCCATGCATTAGAATTCATTCATTTAGCATTTATTGATATAATTAAGTAACTTGTGGCTAGATGCGAGCGAGTTGGTGGTGGAATCAAGAGGTAAAGCGGTAGTTGAGACTTGAATTGTGTTTGTGGCATCGAGGTAAGTGTTTGGCCTAACCTTAGCTTGAGGGAATAGGTATTGAGTCTTATTTGATACGTGTTTATTCCATGTCCAATGTATAGGTGAGGTGACGAGTACCTATACGTTGTGTTCAAGCATGCACGTGAGTCGAATATGAGTAACTATGTGATTTTTCATTGAAGTTTATTGTGTTTATGGATTTGATATCATTAGTAGTTATTCATTTGATGGAAATTCTCAGTTGTGAGTACTGTTGAGTAATTGTTCGGTTGAGGAATATGTTGGTGAGTTATATATCTGTGTAGGTTTGGTTATAGTTGTGTCCCTTGCGGGGACGGTATTACTCTTGTTGATTATTCCCGTGCATTTAAGTTTTCTTATTGTTGATTTTCCTATCAATTGTTGTGTTTATGTTATTTATGTACGAGGGAACATTCCGTACCATGTTTACGTTATTTATGTACGAGGCGACATTCCGTACCATGTTTATGTTATTTATGTACGATGGGACATTCCGTATCATGTTTATGTTATTTATGTACGAGGGGACATTTCGTACCGTATTTATGTTTATTTATGCACGAGGGGACATTCCGTGCCGTGTGACTGATATTTATGCACGGGGGGACATTCTGTGCCGTGTTGATGATATTTATGCACGAGGGGACATTCCGTGTCGTGATTTGTGATGTTTTATGCACGATGAGACATTCCGTGCCGTGTTTATAATACTTTAGCACGAGGGGACATGTCGTGCCTTTTCTTTTCACTTGTTTATTTCGTATTGTTAATCCTCGTTGTTATTTTTGATATTTGAACTGCTGCTTCGTTCTGTCATTTCAGTATTTGCTACCCCTTTTTCCCCAACATGTATTTCCCCTGATTGTTGCACTTAACTGCTTATTTCCTGCCGTTATATCTGTTATATTTCATTTAAACTGAACAAGTGATATTGTTTGTCGTGTCCTAGCCTCGTCACTACTTCGTCGAGGTTAGGCTCGACACTTACTCAGTACATGGGGTCGGTTGTACTGCACTTCTTTATGTTGTGCAGATCACGGTACCGGACCTTGTGGACACTGATCGAGGGAGTATCCTTCAGTCCACCGGAGACACTGAGGTAGTTCTGCAGGCGTCCGCAGGCCTTGGCGTCACCTCCTATCATACTTCCTTTCTTTCTGTCTTTTCTTGTATTTCTGAGACAATTGTATTTGTTTATTCAGACCTTTGTTTTTAGCACTCTTAGACAGTCTGTGAAGTTGTGATACCAGTTCTGGGAGTTGTATTAAGAATTTTGTATGTTATTTAACCGAGTTGATAGATTTCATACTTTCCGCACTTTTATCCATATTTATTCTCGTATCTCATTCTTCTTTTAAATGCTAAATAATAAGGAAATAAGTTATATTAATCGGAACGTTGGCTTGTCTAGCGGGTTCAACGTTAGATGCTATCACGGTCCCGACAGTGGGATTTCGAATCGTGACACCTGGGTCCGCCACTGGAAACAGTCTCTCTGCCCTTCCACGATAGGGGTAAGGCTGTGTACATCCTACCCTTCTCAGATCCCACTTTAAAGATTATACTGGGTTGTTATTGTTATTGTTATTGTACTTAGCACTTAATATTTCTAATCCGAAAACATTATATTGAAGTTTAAATCTAGTTATTGGTTTCAGGGGAACATGTTAAGATACATCCAAAACCAATTATGAAACCGAAACCATATATGAGTAGTTAATTAAAATTAATTCCATTATCCTACTGGACTAGACAACAAATACGGACCCCTAAGTCGATGTTAATTACCCATCAATCTACCTGATCAAGTGATTCTTTTCTTTTCCTTACAGCTAGCTGCTAGCAGAGGTGAAGCCACTTTTTGTTGAGGGTGGTCAAGTGATTACGATCTATATAGATAAAATATTGATTTTAGATGTAAAAAATATATACTGAACATGCTTTGTCAGAATTTTTTTTGTTTACTTCTTTCAAGTCTGAACAACTTTAAAAATATTTTTGGCTTCGCCACTAGCCGCTAGGGGCAGGAAGGAAAGAGAAGAACGAGAATTAAGCCACGGAAAAATATAAAAACCTCAAATCAATTTACGTTGAGATGGATGGATTTGCTTTTGAATGTGCATAGATTTTTTTAAGAAAGAAACGTAAGGCATCCACCATATTCATAATATAGCTGATAGCAAATCCAAAGCAAACTAGGTCTACGAAATACCACAGAAATTTTCGCCAAGTTTTTCCTTTTCGGGATAGTTGTTTAGTACTGTATAATTACTTTATAAATTTATTTTATCATGTATACTTACTGTATTCAAAATAAAATAATGTGTATTCTAAATTAGAAAGTTATGTTATGTTTGGTTTAAATACTGTATTTCAAATTAGAATACTGTAGTATGTTTGGTTTGAATACTATACTGTAAATTAAAATATTATTGTATGTTTAGTTTGAATAATGTATCAAATTAGAAAATTATGGAATGTTTGGTTTGAATATTGTATTCTTCATTAGAATTATGATATGTTTGATTGGGATATTTTATTTCAAATTAGAAGGTTACGGTATATTTAGCTTGAATATTGTATTCTAAATTAGAATATTGTAGTATGTTCAGTTTGGGTTGTATTTCAAATTAAAAAATTGTTGTATGTTTGGTTCGAACATTGTGTTCTTCATTAGAATAATAAATACGTTTTGTTTGGATATTGTATTCTAAATTAGAGTATTTTGATATGTTAATTTTGACTATTATTTTTCAAATTAGAATATTTTAGCTTTTTTGTTCGATTTGGATTAGAATGGGGGTTGCTTATTGCATTTGGTATGTTGAAACGGAGGATGATGATCTTGATATAGAAGTTGACGTTTTGGATATGGCTAATGAGAGCTACATTGGTCATACTACTTTCTTAGGAATTTCTTCTCAAAGTTGAGCTTGAGTGCAATGACCCGATCAGTCGTTTTGATCAATTTCATTTAGCTCGGTTGTTTAAGGGCATGAGTAGCTTCGTATGATGTGTTTTAACTTATGTGAATCATCGGTTTTAGTATTTCAGGTTATCCGGAATTGATTTGGGAGAATGGTCTCAGCTAGAAGCTCTAATTTTGAAATGTTTGACCAAGTTTTTTGACTTTGGAGTAAACGAATTCGGATTTGGATTTTTATGATTCGGTTAGCTTCGTTGGGTGATTTTAGACTTGGGAGTGTATCCGGAATGTAATTTGGAGGTCCGTGGTAGAATTAGGCTTGAATTGGCGAAAGTTGGATATTTAGAAGTTCTTAGGCTTGAATTCGAGGTTGATCTGGTATTTTGGTGTTGTTTTGGGTGTTCCGAAGGTTCGACTATGTTCGAGTTATGTTATGGGACTTGTTAGTATGTTGGTACGGGGTTCCGAGGAGCTCGGGTGAATTTCGGATAGGTTTGGGTTGCGTTGTGCTCGTTTTTCTTATGTTTCAACGTCGCTTCTTCAAGGATAAATGATATCATATTGAACAAATGAGTTCCGATTTCTTTTTGAGTGAAGAATTAGATCCGTATCGTAATTACGAACCCGTAGCAAAAAGAATTGTCGAATTTGGACATCATATGAGGATTTTATGGTTATTTTAATAAGGTTGCCAGATTTTTCAGATTAATTACGAAATTGTCACTGACGGCGTATTTAAAAATCGACACTATTTGTAAATATTAAAATATACATATCTCATTCATTATAAGGTAAAATTGAGTGATTCAAAAGCCTAACTTGACTAGAATTTCACAAAGAATCCATCGGAGGCTTAAAAAGCGAGTTTCAGGATCATTTGGCATGAGAAACGAGGCAGAATAGCTGGCAGAAAAATATATAAAACTAGGGTTTGTTCTTTCGGTCATATTTTGAGTTGGGGAGCTCGGATTTGGGCGATTTTGCAGGCGGTTTTCACCATAGGGATTGGGGTAAGTGTTCTCTACTCGGTTTTGGTTATATTTCATGAATCGATCTTCTTTTTGGGATTTGACTGATGATTTCAAAGTGAAATTGAGGGAGTTAGGGTTTGAATTTTTGGAGAGTTTTATGTGAGAATTTGAGAAACCAAACAGAGTTCGATTTTGATAAATTTTATATAGGTAGACTCGGGAGAGGACGAGGTTTGCCATTTTGACTGAATTCGAGATGTGGGCCCGGGGCCCGGGTTTTGGCTGATTTCGGATTTTTGGCATATTTTGTAGTTTTTATTGTGGAATTCGATTTGTTAGCCTATGTTGATGGTATTAATCTGATTATGGTTAGATTCAGAGCTTTTGGAGACCGATTCCAGAGACGAGGGCATCCCGTAGTAGGATTTTACGCTGCTAAGGTAAGTAACATTTTTAACTCTGGCCTTGAGGGTATAAATCCAGAGAATTTGATATCGTGTGACTGTTTGGAGGTGATACCCACGCTAGGTGACGGGCGTGTGGGTGTATACCTCGACGGATGGAGACTTGGTCCGTCCCGTGAGGCCTCATGGCCATCATCTGTGTTTACGTAGTTACTTGTTGTTGAACTTGTCTACCTTCATGTTAGAGATCATGCTTAGACTTTATTCATGCTCACGTTATTTGTTCTCAGTAATAGAAATTATTGTACATGTTTACCCCAGTCTTTATTGTTTGCTAATATGTTGTGATACTTGATGTGGGTTGTGTCCTCTTATTTGTAAATGATGGTGAGGCTAGTGAGGTACATGATTGATATGATGGCCTGATTGTGAGGATATTAATACTATAGCGTGTGAGTTGTCCGCGTAGCACGTGAGTTGACCGTGTGGGTCCAGGTATTGATACCATAGCGCGTGAGTTGTTCGCGTAGAACGTGAGTTGACCGTGTGGATCCAGGTATTGATATAGTAGCACATGAGTTGTTCGTGCTTAGCTCTTGGGCTTTGGGCGCCCCTCCGGAGTCTGTACACACCCCCAGTGAGCGCATGTTGAATGTATTGAGTGTTGAGTGTTGTGTGCTGAATGCGAGTGCTGATTGATGGAGTGACATTGCTGTGAGGTTACATTTTCTTTTGTTGTTGTTTCATTTATCTGTTAAATTTCTTTGTGGCATTTACTGAGTTATGGAATTTACCTGTTTATTTTTATTTATTTTTAAATTGTGAAAACAAATAATTGGATTGTTTTCTTAGCTCGTCACTACTGCTCAGTTCCTTAGTTATTTTTGTTACTACTGAGTCGGTTGTACTCATACTACACCCTGCACTTCATGCGTAGATCGAGGTGAGTTAGAGCGCGGCAATCATTGAGTTCAGGCCGGTTATTTGCGGAGACTGCAAGGTAGCTGCCAGCGTACATGATCTTGTTACTCATTTTGTCATTTCTTCTTTTGGATAGTTAGACAGTTTATATATCTTAGTTCATAGTTTTAGACGCTCATGACTTAGTGACACCCCGATGTTTGAGGGCTAACTTCCGTATCTTTATATGAATTATATTTAGAGTTGATTTAGTTTATGAGAAATTTAAATGTTGATATTGTTTTATTAAATTCTTAAAATCAATCAATAATAATATTTCAAGAAGTAGGCTTGCCTAGTAACACGATAGGCGCCATCACAACGATGTTTGAATTTTGGATCGTGACATTGAGGGAATGGCGAACTCTCATTCGCTGAACCAGGAATTAATGGGGCGTGGCAGAGGCGGACCTATCAAGTGAGGGATCACAGGCATCCTAAAAGTTCGGACCTACGAGGTTGATTAAGTAACGAATTAGGACTTAGTTAGTTGATACTATCCTTATCTCTACCTAAAAAGTCCTTTTAGAAGCATAACGTTTGCACTTAGAGAATAATTTTGCCCTTTGTCTTGTATCTTGTTGATTTATTTAAAAAATTCTTTCGTTTTGGAGTATGCTCAAAAGAAAAAAGAAACTTTAATTCATTATGTTGATTGTATTTGTGCTCTGCACCTACTTATTATAATGTTGATATTCAAATAAAGTATCTTTTTGTTCTTTTTGTTTTCTAATGGATTCAAATATCGATTTATTAATTTATTAAAATTATATTTGCAATTTTAGAGTAAATAACACCAAAAATATAGATAAAAATTAGGAAAACTTTCACATAAGAACAATTGGGTTCCCTACTTTTCAATTTTATAGCGCACGTTTCAATTTACAACCAACTAATTCAAAAATAATAGGCTGAGATTCAATATCCAACTCCAATAGGTTCTCGAAATTACTCTTTAACTTTCAAAAAAGATTGCTTAAGCTTTTAAGTTAATTTTTGAATCACTAACTCTTACTCAAATATTAGTTCAACAAATCAAGTCTATTTGGGTGGTGAAAAATTAGATTTTTAACAAACTTAAATATGTGGGTTTAAATTCCAATTTGATTTTGTGAGAAATTTGGAGTGGTGTTATTTAGACTTGTTAGAAATAGTATAAGGAGGTTGTATACAAAATTTGAAGTCATTTAATGGAGATTTGGCGGTTTTGAACAAGAATTGCAACTGAAAATCGTGGAAGAAGTTCGTCTACAAACGCTTGTATAAAGGTGTATAAAAGTGTATAATAGTATATAAGATGTATTTATACACTCATATATACTATTAACATTATACATAATTATACAAAAAAACTGGCTTCCTTGCGTCTTTTCTGAAATTTAACTCAAATCTACTCCAAATCACTTCAAATTTAAAATTTGAATCCCTTTTGATAATTTCAATCAATTAGAAAAACACTCCATCCAAACAACTAACAAACTCAAAAATCCTATTTCGAAAGCAAAGCTTTGAATGACCTTCAATGGTAGACTTTTACTCTTCAATTTTCTTACATTGCAACCAGGTGATACAAGGGGAGAAACGGAAAATACACGGCTCCTTGAAGCATATGTAGAAGATGTGAGAAGAAGAGAGAGTGAAAGCAATGGTTGTGAGAACACAGATTTAACTCCATAACTTTTAGAAGCAATGATTGTAAGAACACATATTTTGAATTTGGTAGTACTTTCAAAATATGTACAATATAGGTTAGGTCGGGTAAAACTTAAAAATATGGATCATTTTTATTATGGTGTGAAGTCACGTGTGTTTTCTTGTAATTCTTTCTAAAAATTATAGATTAAAAAGACTCACTTTGTCTTTTTCAACACGTTCTAAGAACCAACAATAGAATTTTGAAAAGTTTAAAAGTAAATTACTAAATCATTATTTAAAATAAAACTTAAGTAAAAATAATTAACGCTCAAATAATTTCAACACTAATTAACTATTAAACTTCGAGTTTTCAACCTCGAATAAGAATTTTAAGCTTCAAATATTGAAGAACTATAGTGTTCTTGGTGAAGAAGAAAGATGGAGAAGAATGAGCTAATGAGGCAAAGAGGCAGAGTCCATTTATTAAGGACCCGTTTGGCCATGAGTTTTGCCAAAATAAATTTGGGATTTATTTGGCAAACTCATGTTTGGCTATAAATTTTGCCCATATTTTGACAAATTCCCAAATCCCAAAATCACCCCAATTGCTGATTTTGGTACAACATCCCAAAACTGAGAATTTTATACACATTTTTCCAAAATAAAATTAGGAAATATGTTTTAAAAACGTATGTCCAAACACATTTTCATCTTCAAACCAAACTTCACCAAAATCAGATTTTTCAAAACTAATTTGGGATAACACTAGCTAAATATCGCTAATTACGGAGACATTCAACTAAAACAATCTCATTGGAGGACAAGCGAGGACACGCCATGCAATTTGTTTTTTGGTTAACGAAAAGCAAAGTAAAAATAGCACGGGCTAGTCAGTTTTCGGACTGGTAATTGAGGAGTAGCCAGCGTGTGCAACGTCATTGAATAATAGCCAGTATTTTGCTGCAACACGAAAAGTTCCAGCATAATATACTGGAGAGTTGGTGCACCTGTGTATGAACTTCCAGCATATTATACTGGAACTCTAACACTCGGAAAATTCCAGCATAATATACTCGAGATTGGAGCACCTGTGTATGAACTTCCAGTATATTATGCTAGAAATCCAGTATATTATGCTTGAAATCCAGTATATTATGCTAGAAATCCAGTAAATAATGCCGGAACTCCAGTGTATTATGCTGGAAGCCCAGTATATTATACTAGAACTCCAATATATTATGCTATAATATTTTCCGGATTTCGAACAGTGTTTGCTTTCAAATTTATCCTTACATGAAAAGTAGCTAAATTTTAATTACTTCGACATTGTGACTATTTTTCAATTACCACTTGTAAATCTAACTATTTTTTAATTTCACCCAAAAGCAAATGGAGTCTAGAGATCCGGGCTTCTAAGACGCCCTCAAGCCCAATTATTCATCGAACTGGCCCACTTTACTTTACCGAACTCCGAAAATACTGTGTAGTTTTCTGAAGAATAATTAATTCATATACGTCCATCTAATTTCTTAAATTATAAATAGCCGGTGAATATATATATATATA
>ML298259.1:0-11460 GCA_005239495.1 Nicotiana undulata | reverse complement strand
TATATATATATATATATATATATATATATATATATATATATAGCATCAGTTAAAGACGCAAATACCCGGAAAGTAACTAATTCCTCCATAACATTTCTTATAGTTTTACTCTCAACTCATAAATTATTATATAGTACATGACAATCTCTTTATTATTATTATTATCACATAAATAACTCTTGCATATAAATTTTGTATGTATATATGTGAACCAACAGGCATTTAAGCTTTTATCTTACGAGTGAACCAAAGGTGATTATTTCTTCTATAGTTTCATTTTCTACGAGGTTATCAGGGAGTGTTGATCATGCGACTCTTTCTAAAACTTACATTGCAAATTGACATTAAGTCTTAATTATTTTATGATTGACCTTCGTGCTTGATTAGTGCATAAATGAGATTTGGGTTAATTATAAAGAGGGGGGAGGGGGGAAGTTCAGACTTTATCCCCAAAGTTTTAACTATTACACTTTGGCCCTAACCTATATAAATACAATATAGTCCGAATTTAAAAAAAGAAAAAAACCCTAAACCCCCTATCGTATTCCCGCATTTCAGAAACTTACCAATCCCCATATTCTACGACTGAATCCTCCATCAAATTATATTTTTCTTTTATTCCTCATATAGAGGTCATCTCCCTTCTTCCTCATTCCTCTCAAAGCTTCATCTTTCGATTTATGCATTACAAAGAGGAGGCACGGATTTTTGGATTGAGAATTCAGTCTAAGTGGCATATTGTGTAAATCCTTCATCTGGTAAGTTTTTGCATCTCATCTTTGCGTCATTATTCATTTGGGTTTTTGTAGATTTTTTATGCATAGTTACTCGACCACTAGTGTATGTGTCACCCCGAATTACCACCGTCGGGACCGTGATGCCGTCTAATGTTGTATTTGCTAGGCAAGTCACATTAGAGAGTTTCAACATTTAAAACAATTAAAACATATAGGAAGTTCACTACCATCCAATATATGATACCAAATGTAACAAATGGAATAGTATACGATACTACGAAAATAATACTAATCTCTAGCTACCCAGAGTTTGGAGTCACAATTCACGAACTACTAAGAATTTACTACAAGTATTTGGCTGAAAAGAATTATATAACTGTTTTTAACTAAAAAAACAACAACTGAATAATAAGGAAGAGACTCTAGGAATCTGCGGACGTCGACAGATCTACCTCGTGTATCCGTGCGAATAATCAGCTACATCTCGAACTCAACTCGGACCTAAACCTGGATCAACACAGAAAGTGCAGAGTGCAATATCAGTACAACCGACCCCATGTACTGGTAAGTGTCGAACCTAACCTCGACGAAGTAGTGACGAGACTTGGACATGACACCACATAAAAACCTAGACATATATATAATCATGCTATTGGAAATACAACAAATAAAGAACTAAAACAACAATTAATGGGAAGGGGACATACATTGGGAAATTTCAACATAAGGAGTGAAAAAAACGAGAAAGCATAAATAAACAGTGATTAACAAACAAACAAATTAAGCAACTAACATAGTAAGGAATCTGCACGACATCATCCTTCGTGCTTTTACTCTCAGCCTCACCAAATAATAAATAAGAATGCACAACATCACCCTTCGTGCTTTTACTCTCGTCCTCACCAAATTATAAATAAGAATGCATGGCATCACCCTTCATGCTTTTACTCTCGTCCTCACCAAATTATAAATAAGAATGCACGGCATCACCCTTCGTGCTTTTACTCTCAACCTCACAATATAAATAAATTATGCACGACATCACCCTTGTTACTTTACACTCTTCTTCACAATATAAATAAAGCGTGCACGACATCACCCTTCATACTTTACAATCTTCCTCACCAATCACAGAATCAATAATAACAGAGAAAGACGTTTCACAAGAAATCAATATTTCATCAATAATTACTTTCACAATTTAACATCTAAACCTCGAATCAATATTCACAATGTTATCCACCTCGGTGGAACCAGATACAATTCTATCGCGCCTTTTTTTTTTCTCATCGCGGATAATCAGAGTTTTGACATTTTTGGGACAACTCGTTTCCTTTTAGGAAAGGGGTACAAGAAATTGAAGAGTCGCCACCTAACGAATTAAGGCGCGTTAGGGCACCTACTACGGGCAACTCATAGAACCAGTGTGCATTATCAGACATTGGGTAAGGGCTTGAAATTATTTCGAAGGGAAGGTGTTAGGCACTCCTCGAAGTCCACAATAGTGGGTCCCGAACAAACTTACTTTGTGAATTAGTCAATTAGCAAATAGACAGTCGAAGCACACATATGTAAAAGAATAAAAGACTTTTGACTGATAAGCAGTCTAAGCACACATATGTAAAACGAATAAGACTTTTGACAGATAAGCAGTCTAAGCACACATATGTAAAAGGAATAAGGCTTTTGACCGATAAGCAGTCTAAGCACACATATGTAAAAGGGATAAGGGAAGTCCTAGGTTGGTCATCCTATAGGATCATATCCATGCAATGCCCAGTAATCACTCCTCAATTAGAGGGGCTACACGTTGCATTAGCGCACGGGTCATCATATCCTTTTATTACCCATTACCCTCCCCGTAGTGGTTATATAAGCGAGTTTGATTAATGAACTCTAAGCGCGCTGTTACCTGTCCCTTCCTTGTGGTCGTGGAGTAGTTTAGGACCTCTAGACTTAGGCCCCATTTGTTTGCACTTAATGAGGGTCTAAATCTGAATGAATAGATCTTAGCCCATTAAGTATATTTGTTTTTTTATTTTTAAAAGGTCTGAATAGGTCTGATTGGGTCTGATTCAGTCATACCTTTAATTGAGTCTTAATTTCGTTCAGAGGTTAAAATATCCGAAATATACGCCTCTTTTTTCGGTGCTCCTTTTCTCTCTCTTGACATCAGGCTATTTCTTCTAAACCCAAAACACATTTCATCCTTCACACGTTTCTCTTTTCAAGGATCAAGCAGCAAGTGTATTTATTTTCAAATATTCTAATGTTTGTGTATCTAAATTATAACTAGTTTTGAGTTTATTGTTTTAATTTGTTGGATAAGTTTGATTAGTAGATAAATTTACTATCATGACCCGAAATCCCACCATCGGGACCGTGATGGCGTCTAACGTTGAAGCCTCTAGACAAGCCAACGTTACCGGTTATTCTAACTTGTTTCCTTATTATTCAGCATTTAAAAGTGAACAAATAGAAATAAGGGTGCGAAAAAAAAATCTATCAACTTAATTACATAATTATCAAAAATCCATAATACAAACTCCCAGAATTTGGTGTCACAATTTCACGGACTGTCTATGAATACTACAAATAGAGGTCTGAATAAACAAGTACTACTGCCTCAGAAATACATAAGACAGGAAAGAAGTAGGATAGAAGGTGACGCCAAGGCCTGCGAACGCCTGCAGGACTACCTCAGTGTCGCCTGGTGGGCTGAAGGAAGCCTCCTCGATCAGTGTCCACTGGGTCAGGTACCAGAACTGCACAACAAAAATTGTGCAGGTGTAGTATCAGTACAACCGACCCCATGTACTGAGTAAGTGCCGAGCCTAACCATGGCGAAGTAGTGATGAGGCTAGGACACGACAAGTAATATCACCTGTGCAGTTTAATAACATATAAAAAGAAATAACGACAGGAAATAAACAGTTAAGTACAAAAATGGGGGAAAACATGCTGGGGAGAAAGGGTAGCAATTACTGAAATAACGGAACAAAGCAACAGTATAAATATCAAAATAACAATAGGAATTAACAACACAGAGCAAACAAGTGCACAACATCACCCTTCGTGCTTTACTCTCATCCTCACCAAAACAAGTGCACGACATCACCCTTCATGCCTTTACTCTCATCCTCACCAAAACAAGTACACGACATCACCCTTCGTGCTTTTACTCTCATCCTTACTAAAACAAAAAATAAATAGAAACGACACGACATTTTCCTTCGTGCTTTTAATATCATATCATGACACGGCATCACCCTTCATGCTTTTACACTCTCATCCTCACAATGCAATAAATAAATACACGGCATCACCCTTCGTGCTTTACACTCTTCCTCACCCAGAAAATATCAAGAACAACAGTTTGGTAAGGAAAATCAACAACCATGTATCATAATCACAACCACCCAACAAGGGAATAATAACATGAATAATACCGTCCCGGCAAGGGACACAACTATAACTAATCTTACTCAAGTGTATAACTTAACAAAATATTCCTCAACCGAACAAATACTCAACAGTATTCTCAACCAAGAATTTACATCAAATGAATAACCACCAAAGTGAAATTTAATCCATAACACGATGAATATCGATAAAAATCACATAATTCATAGAAATCGACTCACGGGCATGCTTGACAACAACACATAGGTACTCATCACCTCACATATACGTTGAACATGGAATAAACACGTAGTAATTAAGACTCAACACCTATTCTCTCAAGCTAAGGTTAGACCAAACACTTATCTCGACTTCCATGATCAAATCAAGCCTCAAACACCGCTTTTCCTTTTGAACCCGACTCCAAATCAATCGTATCTAGACATAATTGACTCAATAACATCAATAAAGGCTAAACAAACCAATTTCAATGCTTATTATAGACTTTCTAACATTCTTTCCAACAATCCAAAAATTGACTCCGGGCTCGCTTGGTCCAAACATGAGATTCAGACAAAAAACCCGATCACCCATTCACCCACGAGCCTGAATATATAATTTGTTTTGAAATCCGACCCAAAACGAGGTCAAATTCCCAAATAATCAAAAAACCCTAACTCTACCCAAATTCCTAATTTTCTACCCTTAATCTCATGTTTTTAGGCCTAGAATCTAATGGGTGTTGATAAAAATGGAAGAAAACGAGGTTAGGATTACATACCTATGAAGCTATGGTGAAGAAGTTCTTCAAAATTCGCCCAAGAGGTGTGGAGAAGAAGAAGTTTGTGAAAACTGGTGAAATTCCTGTAATACATTCTGTTTTTTAACTTAAAAATAACTGGGAGGATTTTTGTCTATGCAATCGCGAAGAAAGGAATGCGATCGCATAGTGGACTGGCTTCCTACACTACGCGATCGCGATGGGTACAATGTGATCGCACAGAGGACTTGACCCCCACACTCCGCGATTGCAAATGAGGAATTGCAGTCGCACAACACAAGCTACCCCAGCCCCCCCAGCCTGCGTACTACTCTATGCAATCGCGGAACATGCTATGCGATCGCATAGTGTTACAGAATCTCCCCCCTAACACAGTGCTATGCGATCGCGAATGAACCTATGCGATCGCATAGTACTCAACACCAGACACCAGAAAATGAGAATTACACCTGATTTTCTAAGTCTAAATCACCCCGACACCTACCCGAAACTCACCCGAGCCCTCGGGGCTCAAAATCAAATATGCACACAACCTCAAAAACATCATACGGACCTATTCGTGTAATCAAATCACCAAAATAACATCATAAACATCGAATTAAACCTCAAAATCAATGAAATTTCTCAAAACTTCTATAAACATCAAATTTTGCATTTATGGTCTGAATCACGTCAAATGGAGTCCGTTTGTTACCAAAATTTACCTGTACCGGCTTCCGGAACCAAGATACGGGCCCGATACCATAGGTCTCACATAACATTTCTCTTTCAAAAACCTTTATATTTTCCAAAAATCAATTTCTTTTAAAAATTCATTTCTCGGACTTGGGACCTCGGAATTTGATTCCGGGCATACGCCTAAGTCCCATATTTTCCTACGGACCCTCCGGGACCGTCAAATCACGGGTCCGGGTCCGTTTGCCAAAAATGTTGACCAAAGTCAACTTTACTCAAATTTCAACACAAAATTATCATTTTTATCGGTTTTTCACATAACGGCTTCCCGACTACACGTCCGGGCTGCGCACGCAAATCAAGGTGAGATAGAAGGAGGTTTTCACGACCTCGGAACATAGAATTAGCTAGAAATATACGGGATGACTTTTTGGGTCATCACAATCTCCACCTCTAAAACAAACGTTCGTCCTCGAACGGACATAGAAAGGTACCTGAATCGGGGAAAAGATTGGGATATCGGCTTCGAATATCAGACTCGGACTCCCAAGTAGCTGCCTCAACAGGCTGACCTCTCCACTAAACACGGACCGAAGGATAACTCTTCGATCTCAACTGACGAACCTGCCGGGCTAATATGGCTATCGGCTCCTCCTCATAAGTCACATCCTTGTCCAACTGGACACTGCTAAAGTCTAGCACATGAGATGGATCATCAATATACTTCCGAAGCATAGATACATGAAACACCGAATGCACGACTGATAAACTAGGTGGCAAAGCAAGTCTGTAGGCCACCTCTCCTACCTTCTCAAGAATCTCAAAGGGATAAATGTACCTAGGGCTCAACTTGCCCTTCTTTCCGAATCTCATCACGCTTTTCATGGGCGACACCCGAAGCAATACCCGATCTCCTATCATAAATGCCAAATCACAAACTCTGCGGTCTGCATAACTCTTCTTCCTGGACTAAGCTGTACGAAGTCTATCCTGAATGATCTTCACCTTGTCCAAGGCATCCTGGACTAACTCTAAACCCAACAACCTAGCCTCTCCCAGCTCGAACCACCCAACTGGCGACCGACATCGCCTACCATACATTGCCTCATAATGAGCCATCTGAATGCTCGACTGATAGCTGTTGTTGTAGGCAAACTCAGCTAAAGGCAAAAACCGGTCCCATGAACCTCCAAAGTCAATGACACATGCTCGCAACATATCCTCCCTCAGACGGACGGGCAGTCCGAGGGAGGATATGTTGCTAAAGGCAAAAACCGGTCCCATGAACCTCCAAAGTCAATGACACATGCTCGCAACATATCCTCCCTCGGACTGCCCGTCCGTCTGAGGATGAAACGTTGTGCTCAACTCAACCTGTGTGCCCAACTCACACTGAAATACACTCCAAAAATAGGAGGTAAACTAAGTACCTCGGTCATAAATAATGGACCATGTAGGCGAACAATATCCCTGATGTAGATCTTTTCCAACCTCTTCGAAAAATATGAAACTCAGGAATGAAGTGTGCTGACTTGGTCAGCCTATCTACAATGACCCACACCGCATTAAACATCCTATGGGTCTGTGGGAGTCCAACTACGAAATCCATGGTAATATGCTCCCACTTCCACTCGGGAAGCTCAATCTGCTGCATCAAACCACCGGGTCTTTGGTGCTCGTACTTAACCTGCTGACAGTTCAAGCACCGAGCTACATAAGCCACAATATCTTTCTTCATCCTCCACCACAAATAATGCTGCCGCAAACCCTGATACATCTTTGCTGCGCCCGGATGAATGGAATACCGGGAACTATGGGCCTTCTGCAATATCAACTCACGAATCCCATCTACATCAGGTACACAAATACGGCCCTGCATCCTCAAGGCTCAATCATCATCAACCGTAACCTGCTTGGCACCTCCGTGCCAGACTGTATCCCTAAGGACACATAAATGACGATCATCATACTGCCGGTCTCGAATACGATCAAACAATGAAGAACGGGTCACCGTATGAGCCAAAACACTGCCAGTCTCAGAAACATCCAATCTCATGAACCGATTGGCAAAATCCTGAACATCTAAAGCAAGCGGTCGCTCCCCGACCGGTATATAAGCAAGACTACCCATGCTGATTGACTTCCGGCTCAAAGCATCGGCCATTACATTGGCCTTCTCCGGATGATATAAGATGGTAATGTCATAGTCTTTCAATAACTCTAATCATCTTCTCTGCCTCATATTCAACTCTTTCTGCTTGAACAAATACTGCAAACTCTTATGATCTATGAACACCTCACATGACACCCCATACAGATAATGCCTCCAAATGTTCAACGCATGGACAATGGCTGCTAACTCTAAATCATGAACTGGATAGTTCTTCTCATGAACCTTCAACTAACGCGAAGCATAAGCTATAACCTTGCCATCCTGCATCAACACTGCACCAAGTCCAACCCGTGAAGCATCATAATACACGGTATATAGTCCTGAACCTGTGGTCAAAACTAACACCGATGCCGTGGTCAAGGCTGTCTTGAGCTTCTAAAAGCTCGCCTTACACTTATCTGACCACCTAAACTAGGAACCCTTCTGAGTCAATCTGGTCATCGGGGTTGCAATAGATGAAAATCCCTCCACAAACCAACGATAATAACCTGCTAATCCCAAGAAGCTCTGAATCTCTATAGCTGAAGTGGGTCTAGGCCAATCTCTGACTGCTGAAATCTTCTTGGGATCCACCTGAATACCCTCTCCCGATGCCACATGGCCCAGAAATGAAACTGAACTCAACTAGAACTCACACTTAAAAAATTTGGCATACAACTGACTGTCCCTCTGAGTATGGAGGATGACTCGAAGTTGCTGCTCGTGCTCCTCCCGACTGTGGGAGTAAACCAAAATATCGTTAATGAAGACAATCACAAACAAATCCAAATAAGGCATGAACACTCGGTTCATCAACTCCATAAAGGCAGCTGGGGCATTTGTCAACTAAACGACATCACCAAGAACTCATAATGACCATACCGAGTGTGAAAGGCTGTCTTAGGGACATCAGACGCCCTAATACTCAACTGATGGTACCCAGATCTCAAGTCAATCTTGGAAAATACTGTGGCACCCTGAAGCTGGTCGAATAAACCATCAGATGTTTTACCTATGTTTTTCACCCCGACACCTACGTGAAACTCACCCGAGCCTTCGGGGCTAAAAACCAGGTATACACACAACCTCAAAAATATCCTACGGACTTATTCGAGTAATCAAAACACCGAAATAACATCATAACCACTGAATTAAGCCTCAAAATATATAGAATTTCTCAAAACTTCATAACTTTCAAAATTTCCATTTTTAGTCCGAATCACATCAAAGATTGATGATCTATTTGACCAGCTTCAGGGTGCTACAGTGTTTTCCAAGATAGACTTCAGATCTGGTTACCATCAACTGAGGATTAGGGCTTCTGATGTCCCTAAGACAGCCTTTCGCACTCGGTATGGGCATTATGAGTTCTTGGTGATGTCATTTGGGTTGACAAATGCCCCCGCTGCTTTCATGTAGTTGATGAACCGAGTGTTCAGGCCCTATTTGGATTCGTTTGTTATAGTCTTCATTGATGATATTTTGATTTACTCCCGTAGTCGATAGGAGCATGAGCAGTATCTTCGAGTCGTCCTTTAGACTCTGAGGGATAGTCAGTTGTATGCCAAATTTCCTAAGTGTGAGTTCTGGTTGAGTTCGGTGGCATTTTTAGTCCATGTTGTGTCGGCAGAGGGTATTCAGGGGGATCCCAAGAAGATTTCAGCAGTCAGAGATTGGCCTAGGCCCACCTCAGCTACAGAGATTCAGAGCTTTTTGGGCTTAACAGGTTATTATCGCCGGATTGTGGAGGGCTTTTCATCTATTGCATCCCCGATTACCAGGTTGACTCAGAAGGGTGCCCAGTTCAGGTGTTTTGATGAGTGTGAGGCGAGCTTTCAGAAGCTCAAGACAGCCTTGACCACGACACCGGTGTTAGTTTTGTCCACAGGTTCAGGAACTTATACCGTGTATTGTGATGCTTCACGGGTTGGACTTGGTGCAATGTTGATGTAGGATGGAAAGGTTATAGCTTATGATTCACGTCAGTTGAATGTTCATGAGAAGAACTATCCAGTTCATGATTTAGAGTTGGCATCCATTATTCATGCATTGAAGATTTGGAGGCATTACCTGTATGGGGTGTCATGTGAGGTGTTCACAGATAATAAGAGTTTGCAGTATCTGTTCAAGCAGAAGGAGTTGAATATGAGACAGAGGAGATGGTTAGATCTATTGAAGGATTATGACACTACCGTCTTATATCACCCGGGGAAGGCCAATGTGGTGGCCGATGATTTGAGCTGGAAGTCAGCCAGTATGGGTAGTCTTTCTTATTTATCAGTCGGAGAGCGACTGTTTGCTTTGGATGTTCAGGCTTTGGCCAACCGGTTTATGAGATTGGAGGTTTCTGAGACTGACAGTGTTTTGGACCATATTATGGCCCGTTCCTCATTGTATGATCGTATCCGGGCCAGGCAGTATGATGATCGTCATTTATGTGTTCTTAGAGATACGGTCCGGCACGGAGGTGCCAAGCAGGTCACAGTTGATGATGAGGGAGTTCTGAGGATGTAGGGTCGTATTTGTGTACCTGATGTTGATGGTATTCGTGAGTTGATATTGCAGGAGGCCCATAGTTCCCGGTATTCCATTCATCCGGGTGCCGCAAAGATGTACCAGGACTTGCGGCAGCATTATTGGTGGCGGAGGATGAAGAAGGGTATTGTAGCCTATGTAGCTCGATGCTTGAACTATCAGCAGGTTAAGTACGAGCACTAGAGACCCGGTGGTTTAATGCAGCAGATTGAGCTTCCCGAGTGGAAGTGGGAGCGTATCACGATGGATTTCGTAGTTGGACTTCCACAGACTCAGAGGATGTTCGATGCGGTGTGGGTCATTGTGGATAGGCTGACCAAGTCAACGCACTTCATTCCTATATCAGTTTCGTATTCTTCAGAGAAGTTGGCAAAGATATATATGAGAGAGATCGATTGCATGGTGTGCCCGTGTCCATTATATCTGATCAAGGTACTCAGTTTACCTCCCATTTCTGGAGAATATTTCAGCGTGAGTTGGGCACACGGGTTGATTTGAGCACAACGTTTCATCCTCAGACGGACGAACAGTCCGAGTGTACTATTCAAATTTTGTAGGATATGTTGCGGGCATGTGTCATTGACTTTGGAGGTTCATGGGACCAGTGTTTGCCTTTAGCTGAGTTTGCCTACAACAATAGCTATCAGTCGAGCATTCAGATTGCTCCGTATGAGGCGTTGTTTGGTAGGCGGTGTCGATCGCCAGTTGGGTGGTTTGAGCTAGGAAAGGCTAGATTGTTGGGTTCTGAGTTAGTCCAAGATGCCCTGGATAAGGTGAAGATCATTCAGGATAGACTTCGCACAGCTCAGTCCAGGCAGAAGAGTTATGCGTATCGTAGAGTTTGAGATTTGGCATTTATGATAGGAGACCGGGTATTTCTTCGGGTGTCGCCCATGAAGGGCGTGATGAGGTTCGTAAAGAAGGGCAAGTTAAGCCCTAGGTACATTGGTCCATTTGAGATTCTGGATAAGGTAGGGGAGGTGGCCTACAAACTTTCTTTGCCACCGAGTTTATCAGCCGTGCACCCGGTGTTTCACGTATATATGCTTCGGAGGTATATTGCGGATCCATCTCATGTACTTGACTTCAGTGGTGTCCAGTTGGACAAGGACTTGACTTATGAGAAGGAGCCGGTAGCCATATTAGCTCGGCAGGTTTGTCAGTTGAGATCGAAGAGT
>ML298258.1:40602-129215 GCA_005239495.1 Nicotiana undulata | reverse complement strand
TCTGTGGGATTCGACCCCAACCTTGTTGGGTTACTATATTTGACAACGATCGCTTGCACTTTTATAAGGTGTAAATTGAGCGTATCAACAATCATTTGATGAAAGAGGTATGCCAACAATTCAAGATTATGCACCGAAACTCCACTCCGTATCGCCCCAAGGAAAACAGAGCTGTTGAGGCAACCAACAAGAACATAAAGAAGATACTTCGTAAGATGGTGCAAGGTTCTAAGCAATGGCATGAAAAGTTTCCTTTTGCTTTACTAGGTTATTGCACTACTGCACTTCAGTAGGTGGAACTCCTTATTTGGTGGTATATGGAATTGAGGCAGTCATACCCACGGAAGTTGAGATTTCGTCCCTTTGGATTGTTGCGGAAGCTGAAATCGATGATGATGAATGGGTTAAAATCTGGTTGGAGCAGTTGAGTCTGATTGATGAGAAAATATTGGCAGCAGTATGTCATGATCAATTGTATCAGAAGAGAATGGCAAGAGCATACAACAAGTAGGTGCGTCCCTGAAAATTTGAAGTGGGCCAGCTAGTATTGAAACACATCCTTCCACATCAGGCTGAAGCTAAAGGAAAATTCTCTCCAAACTGGCAGGGGACGTTCATTGTGACTAGAGTGTTGCCCAATGGGGCTTTGCACTACAAGAAACTTGATCTTTAGAGACCATTCCTTAACGAAAGGACATGAATCCAGTCATTTTAAGTGTACTAATCACGACTAATTTTTCTCCGGTCGTTAGAGCCAATTTTTAGTTCAGCATTAACGAGGAGAAAATATTTGCTCGATTCAAAGTATAATATCCGGCCATAATAAATTAATCAACAAACATTAAGGCTCTACTTTTTCCCCCTCTTTTATTTTTCCCAATCCCATCCTCCACCCCCTCCCCCCCCCCCCCCCCCCCCAAATAAAGGAAAAAGAAAGAGAAGAAAAAGAACCCTAAGCCATTCTCTTTGTCTTCGAAGAGTAAAATTATGCAGTTGAAACTGATTTGCTCATCACATGCGACTGATAAAATCAATCTACATTTTCTTTCTCTTTCTATTCAAGGTTAGTCTCCGCCAAATCACTAAACCTGTGATAGAAACAATGGGGTGTTAAATTGTTTTTTTGTTGTTCCAATTATCTCTTTCTTGATCGCTTTTGTTATCTTTTACAGAAAATGCGATGGTTCAGTAATCTACTTTTGAGTATTATAATAGAAGTTCCTGTGACGATTTGGCAATGTATAAGTTCTTTCGGTGTTATTTTACTTTTCTGTTGTTGATTATTTGTATTCAATGGTCTCCTCGAGCCCTAATTTGTGTTTGGAATTGTCCTATTCCTATTTTATCTCAATTCTTGCAATAGTATAACGTGTATCTTTTTATGCTATAATATATGATCCATAGCCCCATGACACACCTGGAATCAATTGTCTCATTATCGTTATTTTTAAAAAATGCGAATGCCTTTCTTAAAATAGAAAAAGAAAGATTTCTGGAAATTGAATTGTGTACGTGTCACGACCCCAAATCCTAACAGGTCGTGATGGCGCCTATCGTGGAACTAGGCTAGCCAACCATCACATTAATACACATTTATTCTATTATAATAATTCAAAAATCAATAATAATCAGCAAAATAAGCAATTAATATTTTTCTCTAAGTCTTTAAGAAATTATAATATAATCTACTGTCTAAACAAAACCCCTAAGACTGGAGTCAACCGATCACGAGCATCTAAGAAATAAACTAACTCTGCTAATGTCATAATAAATGTCTATGAATCAAATACTAAGTACTATGGAGATGGGAAGTGGAGAAGCTGCGGACGCTGGACAGCTACCTCGAAATCCCAAACGCTGATGACAACGAACTCGGACGACTACTGCTCCGAACTAGTACCTGGATCTGCACACAGGGGTGCAGGGAGTAATGATGAGTACGCCAACTCAGTAGTAACGAAAATAAATCACAGTCTGAAGTATATGAAACACACAACACAAAACACCAATCCACAAAACAGTAAAACATCAAGTCTCAATACAGTATACATAGGTTCGAAAACCAATTTCCAGAAAATCCTTTGAAACAAGTATATTTTTCCAATATGTCTTAGTAAAACTCTCAGTAATATCAGTTCGAAAAATGAAGTGAATCATAGTCAAAACTCAGTAAAATGTTTTCATAGAATTGCCCCTCGGGCCATAATCATCACTCGTAAAAATTTCCCTCAGCACCTCAGCATCACTCAGTATCAGCCCCGCGGGAAACCTCACTGTCACTCATGCCTCCCAATCACTCATCACTCGGCACTCGCACTCAGTAGGTACCTGCGCTCACTGGGGGTGTGTACAGACTCCAGAGGGGTTCCTACAGCCCAAGCGCTATAAACAAGCCACATCATGTCATAAATCACTCTTAGTCACTCGGCCTCTCTCATATCATAACATCCTCACAACGTTGGCACTCAGCCACTCTCAGCATGCCACTCGGGCCATGAATAAAACGGGGTTCTTGACCCAAAATAGTATTTCATTTCAAGAAATAGTAATATTATTAAATAAGAGTGTCAACAATTTCACAAGAAAGACTGAGTGTAAAATCATAGTTTCAAAGTAGTGAGAATATCAGTAAAATAGCCCCAATGGGTTAAAACAGATCGACACTAATAGGCCCCAAACATGGCTTACAACCCAAATGTATCAAAACATAGTAATATTATAACTCATATGCTTTAAAAGCAGTTTCGCAACTCAATAGTTTCCTAAAAAGGAACATTTTTTCCAAATTTCCAATTCGTGCACGCCCCACACTCGTCATCCAGTGTGTGCGTCACTCCAAATACGTGAAAGGATGTAAAGTCCGGGGTTTCATACCCGCAGGACAGGATTTAAAGACATTACTTACCTCAACTAGTCCGAAAAGCTACTCTGCAACATGCTTGCCCCTTGAATCAACTTTCGAGTGCTCCAAATCTATAAAGATCAGATTTTTCACATCAATTCATGCTAAGGGAATGAATTCCAATAAAAAAATATTAATTTTAGCACAAAATCCGAAATTAGCCAAAACCCGACCCCCGAGACCGCATCTCGGAACTCGACAAATTTTATACCAAAATATTCTTCATCAACTCACGAGTTCGTACATATAAAGAACTCTAAAATCGGAGTTCATTTGACCCCTCAAATCATCCCTAAAAGGTCTCATAATCTTAAGCCCTAACTCTACCTTTTCTACTGATTTTCATGAATTAAACACTGATATTTTGATCCTTAATCACAAATAATCGAGTTTTAGGGTCCAAAATCCTTACCTCAATGAAGAACAATAATTTTCTCTCTTAAAAATTGCCTCAAAAGCTTCTTCCCCTTCAAAAATGGTGGGAAAGTGGGTTATGGTCGCGGAGGGTTTAATTATATACTGTCTAGTTTTTCTTCACTGCGATAGCGGGAGTTCCCACGCGATCGCGAAAAGAAATTTCCACTGACCCTGAAAAGACCTTAGGTGATCGCAACACAAGACACGCGATCGCGATTCATTAGGACCTCAACCCACGCGATCGCAAACTTACCCACGCGATCGCGAAGAACAATTGTACTCACTCCCCACGCGCCTAACTAACCCTACGCAATCGCGAACAAGTCCACGCGATCGCACTGCTTAAGCCACTCGCCTTACGTGATCGCACCCTCAGTCCTGTGATCGCGATGCACAAATTTCCCCTGGCCTCCTTAACCTTACGCGATCGCAGACAATTCCTCGCGACCGCGATGAACAAATTTCTGCTGCACCGACACCAGAAAACCAACATTTTCTTCAAGTCCCAAAGTGCTCGTTTGAGCATCCGAAATACTCCCGAGTCCCCCTCGGGACCACAACCAAACCTACCAACATATCCCATAACATCATTCAAACTTAGTCGAGCCTTCGAAACACCAAAAACAACATCAAAGCACCAAAATCACATCGAATTCAAGCCTATGAACTTTGAAATTTCTAAAATCCACGAACGATGCCGAAACTATGCAAAACACATTCGATTGACCTAAAATTTTGCACACATATCCAAAATGAAATTACGAACCTGTTCCAACTTCCGGAATTCCATTCCGACCCCGATAGCCTATTTTCCACTGCCGACCGGAAATCACCAAAAACTAACTTTCGCCAATTCAAGCCTAATTCTACACCGGACATCACAAAAATATTCTGAACACACTCCTAAGTCCCATCACCTAACGAAGATATCCGAGCCATAAAATCCACATTCCTAGGTTGTTTACCAATAAGTCAACTCTCAGTTGAATTTTCCAACTATAAGGCTATTTATAAAGACTAAGTGGCTAAATTCTCACTTCAACCATTCCGATTCCGAGCCTACCAACTCTAACACATCATAAACAACATAACCAACCTATGACAAGGCAATAACAGTGAATATAATGCAGGTTCTACGTAATGATCGACCGAGTCGTTACATTCTTCCCCTCTTAAACAAACGTTCGTCCTCGAGCTGGTCTAGAAACATACCTGGAGTCTAAAACAAGTGAGGATATCTGCTCTGCATCTCCCGCTCGGTATCCCAAGTATCCTCCTCCACTGGCTGACCTCTCCACTGTATCTTCACTGACGCTATATCCTTAGACCTCAACTTTCTGACCTGACGATCCAAATTTGCTACTGGCCCAACCTCATATGACATATCACCCTCGAGTTGAACTGTGCTGATGTCTAACACATGAGACGGGTCACCAACATACTTCCGGAGCATCGATACGTGAAATACTGGATGAACACCTGACAAGATGGGTGGCAAGGCAAGTCTATAAGCCACCTCTCCAACCTTCTGAAGTACCTCAAAAGGACCAATAAACCGTGGAATCAGCTTTCCCCTCTTTCCGAACCTCATAACACCCTTCATGGGTGATACCTTCAGCAGTACCTTATCACCTTCCATAAACGATACATCCCGGACCTTCCGGAATGCATAACTCTTCTGCCTAGGCTGCGCCGCGCGAAGTCGCTCTTGAATCAACTTCACCTTCTCTAATGCATCCTGAATCAAATATGTTCCCAATAACCTAGCCTCACCGGGCTCGAACCAACCAACAGGAGATCTACACCTCCTACCATATAAAGCCTCGTACGGGGCCATCTAAATACGGGACTGGTAGCTGTTATTATATGCAAACTCTGCAAGTGGCAGAAACTTATCCCATGAACCACCAAAATGAATCACACATGCACGCAACATGTCCTCTAAAATCTGAATAGTCCGGTCCGACTGCCCGTCGGTCTGAGGATGAAATGCTGTGCTCAACTCTACCTGAGTACCCATACCTCTCTATACAGCCCTCCAAAACTGAGACGTGAACTGAGTACCTCTGTCACAAATGATAGAAACTGGAATGAAGTGAGCGGACTTGGTCAATCTATTCACAATGACCCAAATAGCATCAAAACCCTTCGAAGTCCGTGGAAGACCAACTACAAAGTCCATAGTGATCCGCTCCCACTTCCACTTTGAAATATCTAACCTATGAAGTAATCCACCTGGTCTCTGGTGCTCATACTTGACATGCTGGCAGTTGAGACACCGTGCTACATACTCAACAATATCTCTCTTCATCCGTCTCCACCAATACTGCTGTCTCAAGTCCTGATACATCTTCGCGGCACCCGGATGGATGGAATACCGCTGTTGAATCAAGTCACTGCATGGTTTTGAAGAATGACAAATGACAACACAGTTGAACCAGGTCCATCATGCCAAACATAGTTAAGAAGACCAGTTGGCACGAGAAGGTTCCAGGCGCAGGAGATAAACAATATCTCTGAATTAAAGAGGTTATCTCCTAAGCGAAAAGGTTGCAAATTGATAAGGAGATGGACTTCGCATTCAGGCAGGACAAAATAAAGATAAAGGAAGATGAAGGAAATTGAGATAAACTCAAACTCTTCCACCAAGGAAGAGTTGCATAAGAACTGAATAACAACATCTCAACTACTGACTCTATAAATTATTGAAGCATTCCTACTGAATAATTTGCGCACAAACATAGAAGTGAAACAAGAATTGAAAGAAAAATTACCAAAGCAATTTTGCAAGCAGTTCGTGTGAAGAATCCTTGTGCGACTGAAAAGCTACTTGAACCAGCTCGAAGAACCATTTCCATCTGTTGTCTTTTGAGTATAGTTGTTTGTAGTAGGTGATTATACATTGTATCTTTCAGCTTAATCTAGAAGCAATTTTAATAGGTACACAGTGTTCAAGTTAGAGTTAACTTGAAGTTTGTCGCAATTAGCTTGAGGCTAGTTTGCCACAAAGGGATTAGAGTTAGTCCTTAGGTTTATAAAAGAGTTTATTTTGTAAATGCTGTTTGGCTCAGTGATTTAGTGAAGAGTTTGGGAAAATCCTATTGGGAAGTAGGTCGTGGTTTTTTCACCTTTTGAGCCAGGTGTTTTCCACGTAAAATTGCTGTGTTCTTTTATTTCTGCAATTACTTTTCCACAAACTGTAAAAAGTTGGAACACCTAGAAGAACCTGGTTCTTCTATAGAGACTGTACTAGAAAATTGGACACCACACAAATCACCCCTCCTCTTGTGTGGTATTGACGTATAAAACATCAATTTTGTATCAAAGCAGGTTATCCTTGAAAAGGCTAACACCTTGGAAAAGATCAAAATGAGTTCACCATCTGGAAATTGGGAGGGACAGTCAACTGCAAGGCCACCACTATTCAATGGCCAGTATTACTCCTGGTGGAAGAATAGGATGAAGGATCACTTGATTGGATAAGACTATGAACTCTGGGACATAGTCACTGATGGTTCTTTAGCCACTATGAAGAAGACTGCTAAAGGAGTAGATGTGCCAAAAACTATAGCTGACTACACTGCTGAGGACTTGAAAAAATGGGAGAAAAATGCTAAAGCCAAAAAGTGGCTAGTTTGTGGACTAGGTCCAGACGAGTATAGTAGGATTCAAAGCTGCACCACTGCCAAAGAAATTTGGGATACTTTGCAAGTAGCCCACGAAGGAACACCTCAAGTGAAAAGATCAAGAGGTACTCTACTATACTCTCAGTATGAAAACTTCACTATGAAAGAAGGAGAGACAATCCAGGAGATGTACACGAGGTTCACAACTCTGAAAAATGAACTCAAGTCTCTTGGAAGAGTCATTCTTGAAGAGGACAGGGTGGAGAAGATCCTGACAAGGGACTTACCAATTTCCTGGGAAAGCAAAATCACTACTATCCAGGAATCTAAAAATATGGCAACCCTTATATTGGACGAGCTAATTGGAAACCTCACTGCCTATGAACTTAGAAGGCAGATAATGAAAATGGATGCTCCTAAGAAGGAAAGAAGTCTAGCCCTGAGAATCACTGAGGGAGCAGATCTGGAGGAAGAAGAGATGGCCATGATCACGAAGGAATTCAGAAACTTTCTCATAAGGAAAAATGGCATCTCAAGAGGTGGAAACTACAACAAAGCAAAAGCTCCAGAAAGGCCAACCAACGAGGGATGCTACAAATGTGGAAAGACTGACCACCATATCAAGAACTGTCCTTAGTGGGAAGTGGAATGGAAAAGGGAGATATTCGAACGAAGGAATAGGAAGAAGGAACTGGTCCAACCCAAGAAAACCACAACAAAAGCTATGGTTGCTGCTTGGGGGGAAAGTTCAGATGAAGAATCAGAAGATGGTGAGAATGAAGAACATGCACTCATGGAAATTGGCGAATCTGATGAGGAATCATATGAAGAACCAGAGGTTCAAGTGAGAGGAAGCAGCCAAATTTGGTACTTGGATAGTGGCTGCTCAAAGCATATGACATGGAACAAGGAACAAGTTCTTTCACTTGAAAACCTCAAAGGAGGAAATGTCTCCTTTGGAAATGGAAAGAAAAGTGAAATTATTGGGGTCGGTAAGGTAGGTAAGGATGACACACGTTCCATTAAGAATGTGTACTTAATAGATGGCTTGAAATATAGCCTGATCAGTGTGTCACAATTGTGTGACAAAGGTAACTTGGTTGCATTCACTTCCACAAAATGTTTTGTGATTAACTTACTTACTGACAAGATTGTTTTGCAGGGAAAAAGAGTGAATAACATTTATGTCATTGACCTGTCCACATTATCAGAAAATGAACTCACTTGCTTAAGTATGTTGGACAGTCCTCATTTGGCACAAAAGACTTGGCCATGCGAGTCTGAATCAACTTAACAAATTAGTCTCCAAGGACTTAGTGGTAGGGCTTCCTAACATTAAGTTCAAGGAAGACAAAGTTTGTGAGGCATGTGCAAGGGGGAAGCAGATAAGATCCTCGTTCAAAAGCAAGAAAATAGTCAGTACCACCAGGACGTTGGAACTGGTTCATATGGATCTATGTGGTCCTATGAGAACTCTGAGCAGAGGTGGTAAGAAATATGTAATGGTGCTAGTTGATGACTACTCAAGGTTCACTTGGACCTTGTTTCTGACATCTAAAGATGAAGCATTTGATATGTTTACCTCATTTGTTAGGAAAACTAAAAAACAATTAGGAAATCAACTAGCATCAATAAGATCTGATCATGGTACTTAATTTGAGAATGCAAAGTTTGCTGAATTATGTGATGAACATGGCATAAATCAAAACTTTTCTTCCCCTAGAACCCCACAACAAAATGAGGTTGTTGAAAGAAAGAACAGAACTCTTGAAGATATGGCTAGAACCATGCTTCTTTCTAGAAAACTAGCCCACAGCTTCTGGGCAGAAGCAATAAACACTACATGCTACATAATAAATAGATGCATGATCAGACCACTGGTAGAGAAAACTCCTTATGAATTACTTAAAGGGAGAAAACGCAACATATCCCACCTTAGGGCTTTTGGATGCAAATGCTTTGTGCACAACAATGGCAAAGATTCCCTAGGTAAATTCGATCCCAGAAGTGATGAGGGAGTATTCTTGGTATATTCATCACATAGAAAAGCCTATAAAGTATATAACAAAAGAACTATGTGTGTAGAAGAGAGTGTGTATGTTGTCTTTGATGAAACTAACACTCTTCCTGAGAGACAAGAACCAGAATATGAGGATCTTGGACTGGTCAGAAGCAGTGAACAAATTGAAGCAAATATGGAAGATGGAACAGGTGATGGACCAGGTCCAACTAACCCAAGCAACATGACAGGGGAAATTCAACATGTGAATCTTGGCCCTGATCCTGTTCCACAACATCAAGACACCATAGAATTATCCAGAAGTGAACAATTGGTACTCAAACCACACAGATATCAAAGTTCTCATCCTCTTGAGAACATCATAATAGATTTGTCATCCGGAATCAAAACAAGAGCCTCCTTGAAAAATCTGTGTGCGTTTGATGCCTTCTTATCCTTGATCGAACCAAAGAACATTGGTGAATCCCTACAAGATGCTAATTGGGTAAATGCCATGCAAGAGGAGCTGAATCAGTTGAAAGAAGTCAAGTATGGCACTTGGTACCCAGGCCACTAGACATATCAGTGATTGGCAGAAAGTGGGTCTTCAGAAACAAACTCGATGACTATGATGAGACCTTTGCTCCTGTGGCAAGACTGGAGGCAATCAGACTTCTTGTACCATTTGCTGCACACATGGAATTCACTCTCCATCAGATGGATGTAAAGAGTGCTTTCCTCAATGGCTACCTAAAGGAAGAAGTATTTGTCAAATGGCCTCCCAGATTTGAAAGCAAAGAGACACATGACCATGTGTATAAACTTGACAAGGCCTTGTATGGACTCAAACAAGCACCAAGAGCATGGTACGAGCGGCTATCTGAATTCCTGCTAGAACATGGATACAAACGAGGTAAAATTGACAACACCTTGTTCTTAAAAAAAAGGTAAGGATCTTCTGGTTGTGCAAATATATGTGGATGATATCATATTTGGGGCAACCTCTGAAAAATTGAGTAAGGAATTTGCTAAACTTATGGGGAGTGAGTTTGAGATGAGTATGATGGGTGAGCTAAACTTCTTTTTAGGCTTGCAAATCAAGCAAAACTCAAATAGAACAATGATCCATCAACAAAAATATGTGAAAGAATTGCTCAAAAGATTTAAAATGGAAGACTCAAAAGAAATTGACACCCCCATAGCCACAACTACAAAATTAGATATGGATGAACCTGGTTCATCCGTTGATAAAAAGCTATACAGAGGGATGATTGGATCTTTATTATATCGCACAGCCGACAGACCTGATATTGTGTTCAGTGTAGGAATGTGTGCTAGATTTCAGGCAAAAATGCAAAGGAGTCCCATATAACTGCAGTGAAGAGAATTCTTAGATATCTGAAGGGCACTATTGATTTATGTCTTTGGTATCCTAAAGGTAGTAATTTCGACCTTGTAGGATATGCTGAAGCAGATTATGCAGGGTTCCTGGTTGACAGGAAAAGTACCTCAGGCATGGCTCACTTTTTGGGCTCTTGCCTTGTGTCTTATGCCACCAAGAAACAAAATTCAGTAGCCTTGTCTACTGCTGAGCCTGAATATGTGGCTGCAGCCTCTTGCTGTGCTAAGTTGCTATGGATCAAGCAACAACTCATGGATTTTGGTATAGAGGTTGGATGCTTTCCTATTTTCTGTGACAACACTAGTGCAATTAGCATGACGAAGAACCTGGTTCATCATAAGATAACCAAGCACATAGATGTCAGACACCATTTCCTAATAGATAACTATGAAAAAGGAATGATCTCAATCGAATTCTATGCTACTGACAAACAAATTGCAGATATCCTCACTAAGGCACTAAGTAGGGAGCATTTTTAGAGAAACATGCTACAATTAGGGATGATTAAGATCACCTAATTGAAAAATAAAATAATTTTATTTTGGCTAGAAACACTAAAAATAGGTAACTAACCAGACTAATCATTACTCAGTATCATGACTTTACTGCCATACTCTCTTGCCATGTATTAATATGATTCCCTGGTTGCTAATGATGTCTTTCTATCTTTGTAAATTGAGGCAAAATAAAGACTATAACACGATGAACTTGGTTCATCGCTACTGGTTCATCTGACTGACAAGGTACGTGCTCATCACCATACACATACTGAAATAATTATAGTCACACAAGAGCAGGACTCTATCTATATTTGGTTCATTTCAAATTTTCAGTACTTATCCCAAATGAACCCGTTTCTAAGAGTCCCATCGAACCTTAATTAGACTAGATTTAGGGAGTCATAACCATCTAATCACTAACACTCCTGCAGCGATTAGACTTCCACTTGACCAAGAATTACGCCCGTTGTACAATTAATAACCACATCTTTAAAAGTCCATCATTACCTCCCCTCTTCAAAAGCATAACCGTCGAACCAAGTTCATCATTCCTCTCATACCAAAGTGATCAACATTCTTCTCTCCCCAAATCTTCATAACAATGTCTTCTACACCACCCCTGCTTCATCTTCATCAACCACCCCTGACTACGGAATCGATCTTGAAGACACTGGTTCTAACTCTCCATCTGTATACAACTCACACTCTCCCACTAGGTCTTCAGCCCCTCAAAACCCTCCAGTTCATGAACATATCCCTGAACCCACTCTTTCATCCCAATCAGTCCCAGCCGTTACACCTAGCCCCACTCCAGCACCCAGAAAATGTAGAGTAAAAATGTTGGCCAAGAAAACAATTGCATATGTTTCTCTTGCCAGAAAATTAAATGAAAAACTTCAAGCCAGCAAGGACCAAGACTCTGAATCTTCTAGTGAGTCCTTCAAATCTGCAAATGATGATGAAGCACCAGGTTTATCTGACATTGAAAAGGAAAATCTTGAAGTTGGGTCTGTAACTGAAATAGCTGAAAAAAGGTTTATCTTGATTGGGTCGATAGTGGATGTAGAGGTACCGGATATGCGAAGAAAAATTGGGAAAAATATAAACATTGAGAGAGAGGGAGAAGGGAGTCCAGAAATGGGATATGGGAAGGACGGTGCCACTCTAGCTATTTGTGGCCCCGCTCCTATGATTGTTGAGGAAGGAGTCAAAGCTTTAGGGGGAAGCAATTCTGGAGAAGCAGCAACAGGTTTGGAAAGTCTACAACAAGCAGTAGATGAACCTGGTTCATCTATTGAGGAAACACTGGCTGAGTTGATGAAAAAGTTGGGGGAGTCCTACAATCCCAAAAAGAAGAGAACTCCAAAATCCAAGAAAGCTACTACCCCTGTTCCAACCAAGAAGAGGAAAGCTTCATCTTCTGCTGATGCTCCTGCCCCAAAGAGTCGTGCTACTAGAAGCACTGTTAGGCAAGGAGAAGAAGAATTGGAAAAAGCTCTGAGAGAGAGCAAGAAGAAGAAGTCTGCCAAGGGAAAGGCAAAAGTTGGAGAGCCCGTTGAGGCAATTCATGTTGATGATGATGAGATGGACCTGGTCCATCAGGAGGAGCAACCAACACAAGTTGAGGTTGAGACACCAAAACCCAAGAAAGCTAAGGCTTCTTCCAAAAAGTCAGCATCTGTGTCTGCCACACCCTCAACAGTTGCAAAGAGGACCAGGTCTAAGTCAAAGAAAGTAAAGATTGTTGATGATGAGGAATGGAGTGGAGAAGAAGTGGAAGTGTTTGGTGAAGAGACTAACAAACTCACAATGTTTGGAAAGCGTACTATCTTGAAGGGAAAGCTGTTTAGAGACCTTGAGGAATCAGGGATGATTTTCCTGATGGATACCTTGGATGTGCAAGGGTGGAAGGACATGGTTCTTCACCTTGAGGGAAGGCTGGCTAGGAATGAGTTGGTTGAATTTATGGCCAACGCAGTTGTCAAAGATGGCAGGGTATCCTCCAAGGTTTAAGGAGTTGAGATTTCGTTTGATGCAAAGGAGTTGGGGGAAATACTGCATATCCCTTATGAGGGTTATGATTATTACACAAGGCAAAGGTGGCCTAATATGGATGGTTTGCCCTCAGCTCTTCAAATCACCAGGTTTTTCTGTGAGAATGAGCAAGAACTTGAGCCCTAGGCAGTGTTTAAGAGTGAGATGAGGCCTCAACACAAACTATTCTTTGAGTTTGTGATCAAATTTCTGCTGCCTAGGCAAGAGCGAAGGCACATTGCCAGCTACATGGATCTCACACTTATGGAATGCTTGTACATAGTAAAATAAATCAATTGTCTTGCCTTTATCATCCAGCTCTTGGACAGGATTGTGATTGGAGCCAAGGAACACGCTATACCTTATGGGTTTATCCTGACTGTTGTGCTTGCTCACTTCAAGGTTCCAGTGAAGAAGGCTGAAATGGCAACTGCTAAGGACTATTTTGGGAAGAACACACTGCTGACCTGTGACTACATTGTGAATATTTCTGAGGATGAACCTGGTTCATCCAGGAAACTGCCTGTTAATAGCAAGGTCAGGACGCTTGTGCAGGAAGGTGAGATAAAGGATGCGGAGATCCTTCGATTGAAATATCGCCTTACAGAGGTTGAAGCTGAGCGGGATGCTCTCAAAGCTGAATTAGCCAAAGAAAAGGAGAAGAATGAGAGTGTTCTTCATCAAATGCTCTCCCTTATTCAAGCCAAGACCACAACCTCTGCCCCTTCCCAGCCTTAGGAGTCCAGTGCCTCCAAAAACCCCCCTCTATGACCCAATTTGGGATTGTCTTATCTTGTTCCGGTTTTATTTTCTGTTTTGCTCATGGTTGCAACTGTCCTTATTTATTTTTTGTGTATGGTGCTTGATCAGTTATCCAATCAATGAATTTTGCTTTTTGGGTATAGATTCTTTCTCAGTTTCTTATATAGCTTACACTTGTTGGTTTCTTTTGATGATTAATCCATGCTTTTGACCTGCAGTTTCCTCAATGGCCATGAGTAATTGTTAATAATTCTGGTAAGTTTATCATTTTGCAACTTTTCAATGATTCCAAAAGGGGGAAGATATATGTTTTCCAAAATTTCAAAGATTTTTGTGATATTTATAACCTAATGAACCTGGTCTCCCTATGATGAATGCTTAAATATATAAAATGTGTTTATGTTGGATTGAAGTATGTACAGGGTTAAGCACAGAGTTTGTCATCATCAAAAAGGGGGAATTTGTTGAATCAAGTCACTGCATGGTTTTGAAGATTGACAAATGCCAACCCAGTTGAACCAGGTCCATCAGTGCAAATATAGTCAAACAGACCCATTGGCACGAGAAGCGTCCATACACATGAGATAAACATTATTTGTGAACTAAGAGGTTATCTCCTAAGCGAAAAGGTTGCAAATTGATAAGAAGATGGAGTTTGATTTCAGGTAGGACATAATCAAGATCAAGAAAGTTGAGATAAACACAAACTCTTCCACAAAGGAAGAGTTGAATTAGAACTGAACAACAACATCTCAACTACTGATTCTATAAAATGTTGAAGCATTCCTGCTGAAGAGTTCACGCACAAAAAAAGAAGTGAAAGCAAAATTATCAAAGCAATTTTGCAAGCAGAATCCTTGTGCGATATAAAAGCTACTTGAACCAGCTAGAAGAACCAATTCCATCTGTTGTCTTTTGAGTCTAGTTGGTTGTAGTAGGTGATTACATATTGTATCTTTCAGCTTTATCTAGAAGCAATTGTAATAGGTACACACTGTTCAAGTTAGAGTTAACTTGAAGTTTGTCGCAATTAGCTAAAGGCTAGTTTGCCACAAAGGGATTAGAGTTAGTCCTTAGGTTTACAAAAGAGTTTATTTTGTAAATGCTGTTTGGCTCATTGACATAGTGAAGAGTTTGAGAAAATCATACTGGGAAGTAGGTCGTGGTTTTTTCACCTTTTGAGCCAGGTGTTTTCCACGTAAGATTGTTGTGTTCTTTAAATTACTTTTCCGCAAACTGTAGAAGTTGGAACACCAAGAAGAACCAGGTTCTTCTATAGAGACTGCACTCAAAAATTGGACACCACATAAATTACTCCCCTCTTGTGTGGTATTGACGTATAAAACATCAGAATCCTTCCACAAAGCGACGGTAATATCCCGCCAAACCAAGGAAACTCCTAATCTCTGTAGCTGAGGATGGTCTGGGCCAACTCTACACCTCCTCAATCTTCTTCGGATCAACCTGAATACCCTCACTAGATACCACGTGCCCCAAGAAAGCTACTGAACCAAGCCAAAACTCACACTTGGAGAATTTCGCATAAAGCTTCTCCTCCCTCAACCTCTATAACACAACCCTCAAATGATGAACATGCTCCCCCTGGCTACGAGAATAAACCAGGATGTCATCAATGAACACAATAACAAAAGAATCAAGGTAGGGCTGAAACACACTGTTCATCAATTGCATAAACGCTATTGAGGCATTGGTCAGCCCAAATGACTTAACTAGAAACTCATGACCATATATGGTCCTGAAAGCAGTCTTCAGAATGTCAGAATCCCGAATCTTCAGCTGATGATACCCAGACCTCAAGTCAATCTTGGAGAACACTCTAGCTCCCTGAAGCTGGTCAAACAAGTCATCAATACAGGGAAAAGGATACCGGTTCTTCATCGTAACCTTATTCAGCTGCCTATAGTCAATACACATGCGCATGGAGCCATCTTTCTTTTTCACAAACAACACCGGTGCACCCCACGGTGACACACTAGGCCGAATGAACCCCTTATCTAAGAGTTCGTGAAGCTGCTCTTTCAATTTTTTCAACTCTGCTGGTGCTATGCGGTAAGGTGGAATAGAGATAGGCTGAGTGCCTGGCACCAAGTCAATACCAAAATCAACATCCCTGTCAGGTGGCATGCCTGGAAGGTCTGCAAGAAATACATTCGGAAAATCACGGACTACAGGAACAAAATCAACAGAAGGAGTCTCACTACTAACATCCCTCACAAAAGCAAGATAAGACTCACACCCTTTCTCAACCATACGCTGAGCCTTCAAATAAGAAATCACTCTGCTAGGCACATGCTCTATAGACCCTCTCCACTCAACTCTCAGAACTCCGGGTATAGCTAGGGTCACGGTCTTAGCGTGACAATCAAGAATAGCATGCCATGGGAATAACCAACCCATGCCTAGTATCACATCAAAATCAACCATACTGAGTAACATCAAATCTACTCGGGTCTCCAGACCCCCAAGAGATATAAGACATGACCGATACACATGGTCCACAATAATAGTATCGCCCACCGGAGTCGAAACATGAACAGACGTAACTAAAGACTCACGAGGCATATTCAGAAAGTGAGAAAAATAGAATGAGACATAAGAGTACGTAGAACCAGGGTCAAATAAAGCCAAAGCATCAGTGTGACAAACTGAGATAGTACCTGTAATCACCGCATAAGACGCCATAACATCAGGCCAAGCTGGGAGTGCATAAATACGTGGCTGGCCTCCACCTGCTCGACCTCCCCCTCTAGCTGCCTGACCACCACCCCTAGCTTCCTGGGTAGGTGGCTAAGTGGCTGGGGCTGAAGTCAAGGGCTGAACCCTCTGCTGAGATGAACTACCAGGATGACGGGGGCACTGCCTCCACCCATGTCCGAACTCTCCACACTCAAAACAACCACCTGGAGCTGAAGATGGGGACTGAAGAGAACCCCTGCCACCATGATAACCGCCAGATGAATCGTGCATAGAAGAACCCTGATATGATGATGCTCTGGAGGAACTCTGAGCTGGAAGGGCACTAAAATATGAATGTCCCTGATGAGAACTGCGAGGACCCTGCCCAGAAGATGCGCCATTATAAGCTGGGCAAATTGGCTGAGGAGGTCTAAATGGACGACCTCTACTGGGCTGAAACTGCCCTATGGAAGGGCCACCGCTGAAACACCTGATCCCCGAGGCCTCTTGGCCTCCCCCTCTTCATGCTTCTGCCTGCGAACCGACTCAATATCCCGAGCAATATTAACTACCTGCTCAAATGTAGCTCCAGACACTCTCTCTGGTCATCAAAATTCGGAGCTGATACGTAAGACCATTTACAAACCTCCTGATCCTCTCCCTATCAATAGGGACCAACTCAGAAGCATGTCGAGCCAACTCAGAATACTGCATCTCTTACTGAGTAACTGACAACTCTCCCTGGCGCAACTGCTCAAACTGCCTGCGCTGCTCCTCTCTGTGAGACTGAGGAACATACTTCTCCAAAAAGATCGTGGAGAACTGCTGCCAGGTGAGTGGTGCTGAACCAACAGGCCTACGCCTCTCAAATGCCTCCCACCAAGTGAAAGCAACACCGACAAACTGAAATGTAGCAAATGAGACCCCGCTGGTCTCCAAAATACCCGCTCTACATAGTATCCTATGGCACTTATCCAGAAAACCTTGGGCATCCTCACCCTTTGTGTCGCTGAAAGTCGGAGGCTGTAGTCTACTGAACCTCTCCAGCCTACGCTCCTCATCCTCGGGCATGGCTGGAACTACATAGTCCTGAACTGGGGCAACCGGCTGTGCTGGGACTACCCTCGGTGCCTGAATACCTTGTACAACCTGCTCAAGTGTCCGGGCAGCTGGAGTGTGAATGCCTCCCCCAGCCTCGGCTGCAGTGGCAGTAGTAGACATAGCAACTGCCTGAGCTAAACTGGTACACACGGTCAATATCTGAGCCAGGGTCTCTTGAAGACCCGGAATAACAATATACACTGTCGGTGCCAGAGCTTGTCCTGCTGGAGCACCCTTGGTGGGAATCTGATCCTGAATGATAGGGGGATCCTATGGTACTGTCCCGGCTACTGTGCGGGCTGGTCCGCTAACTCCACCACGGCCTCGACCCCTTGTGGTTCTGGCTGGTGTCTGGTCACCCTGATTGGTAGTGCGTGTCCTCACCATCTGTGAGAGAATAAAACAACATGAGTTTAGATTTCAAGAACCAATAGAATGGCACGAAAGAGTTCAAGAAAATGAGATTTTTCCTAAGAGTTATGTATCCTCTCGAAGATAAGTACATACGTCTCCGTACCGATCCGCAAAACTCTACTAAACCTACTCATGATCGTTGAGTCCTATGTAACCTAGAGCTCTGATACCAACTTGTCACGACCCCAAATCCTAACAGGTCGTGATGGCGCCTATCGTGGAGCTAGGCTAGCCAACCATCACATTACTACACATTTGTTCTATTATAATAATTCAAAAATCAATAATAATCAGCAAAATAAGTAATTAATATTTTTCTCTAAGTCTTTAAGCAATTATAATATAATCTATTGTCTAAACAAAACCCCCAAGACTGAAGTCAACCGATCACGAGCATCTAAGAAATAAACTAACTCTGCTAATGTCATAATAAATGTCTATGAATCAAATACTAAGAACTATATGAAGATGCGAAGTGGAGAAGCTGCGGACGCTGGAAAGCTACCTCGAAATCCCAAACGCTGATGACAACGAACTCGGACGACTACTGCTCTGAACCATTACCTGGATCTGCACACAAGGGTGCATGGAGTAATGATGAGAACGCCAACTCAGTAGTAATGAAAATAAATCACAGTCTGAAGTATATGAAACACACAACACAAAACACCAATCCACAAAACAGTAAACCATCAAGTCTCAATACAGTATACATAAGTTCGAAAACCAATTTCTAGAAAATCCTTTGAAACAAATATATTTTTCCAATATGTCTCAGTAAAACTCTCAGTAACATCAGTTTGAAAATGAAGTGAATCATAGTCAAAACTCAGTAAAATATCGTCATAGAACTGACCCTCGAGCCATAATCATCACTCGTAACAATTTCCCTTAGCACCTCACCATCACTCTGTATCAGCCCCGCGGACAACCTCACTGTCACTCATGCCTCCCAATCACTCATCACTCGCACTCAGTAGGTACCTGCGCTCACTGGGGTGTGTACAGACTCCGGATGGGCTCCTACAACCTAAGCGCTATAAACAAGCCACATCATGGCATAAATCACTCTTAGGCACTCGGCCTCTCTCATGTCATAACATCCTCACAACATTGGCCCTCGGCCTCACTCAGTCAGACACTCTCAGTATGCCACTCGGTCCATGAATAAAACGGGTTCTCAACCCAAAATAGTATTTCATTTCAACAAATAGTAATATTATCAAATAAGAGTGTCAACAATTTCGCAAGAAAGAAAGAGTGCAAAATCATAGTTTCAAAGTAGTGAGAATATTAGTGAAATAGCCCCCAAGGGGTTAAAACAGATCGGCACTAGGCCCCAAACATGGCTTACAACCCAAATATATCAAAACATAGTAATATTATAACTCATATGCTTTAAAAGCAGTTTCGCAACTCAATAGTTGCCTAAAAAGGAATATTTTTTCCAAATTTCCAATTCATGCACGCCCCACACTCGTCATCCAGTGTGTGCGTCACTCCAAATCCGTGAAAGGATGTAAAGTCCTGAGTTTCATACCCTCAGGACAGGATTTAAAGACACTACTTACCTCAACTAGCCCGAAAAGCTACTCTGCAACACGCTTTCCCCTCGAATCAACTTCCGAGTGCTCCAAATCTATAAAGATCAGACATTTCACATCAATTCATGCTAAGGGAATGAATTCGAATCGAAAAATACCAATTTTAGCACAAAACCCAAAATTAGCCGAAACCAGACCCTGGGCCCGCATCTCGGAACTCGACAAATTTTATACCAAAATATTTTTCATCATCTCACGAGTCTGTACATATAAAGAACTCTAAAATCGGAGTTCGTTTGACCACTCAAATCATCCCTAAAAGGTCTCATAATCTTAAGCCCTAACTCCACATTTTCTACTGATTTTCATGAATTAAACACTGATATTTTGATCCTTAATCACATATAATCGAGTTTTAGGGTCCAAAATCCTTACCTCAATGAAGAACAATGATTTTCTCTCTTAAAAATTGCCTCAAAAGCTTCTTCCCGTTCAAAAATGGTGGAAAAGTGGGTTATGGTCGCGGAGGGTTTAATTATATACTGTCTAGTTCTTTCTTCACTGCGATCGCAGGAGTTCCCACGCGATCGCGAAGAGAAATTTCCACTGACCCTCAAAAGACCTTACGCGATCGCAACACAAGCCACGCGATCGCGATTAACTAGGACCTCAACCCACTCGATCACGAAGAACAATTGTACTCACTCCCCACGCGCCTAACTAACCCTACGCGATCGCGAACAAGTCCACAATATCGCACTGCTTAAGACACTCTCCTTATGCGGTCGCACCCTCACTCCTGGGACCGCGATGCACAAATTTCCCCCTGGCCTCCTTAACCTTACTCAATCGCGGACAATTCCACGCGATCGCGATGAACAAATTTCTGCTGCACTGACTCCAGAAAACCAACATTTTCTTCAAGTCCAAAAGTGCTCGTTTGAGCACCCGAAATACTCCTAGGGCCCTCGGGGCCTCAACCAAACCTACCAACATATCCCATAACATCATTCAAACTTAGTCGAGCCTTCGAAACACCAAAAACAACATCAAAATACCAAAATCACATCGAATTCATGCCTATGAACTTTGAAATTTCTAAAATCCACCAATGATGCCGAAACTATCCAAAACACATCCGATTGACCTGAAATTTTTCACACATATCAAAAATGACATTACGAACCTGTTCCAACTTCCAGAATTCCATTCCGATGTTGATAACCTATTTTTCACTGCCGACCGAAAATCACCAAAAACTAACTTTCGCCAATTCAAGCCTAATTCTACACCGGATATCACAAAAATATTCTGAACATACTCCTATGTCCCAAATCACCTAACGAAGCTATCCGAGTCATAAAATATACATTACGAGATTGTTTACCAATAAGTCAACTCTCAGTTGACTTTTCCAACTATAAGACTATTTTTAAAGACTAAGTGGCTAAATTCTCACTACAACCATTTCGATTCCGAGACTACCAACTCTAACACATCATAAACAGTATAACAAACCAATGACAAGGCAATAAAAGTGAATATAATGCAGGTTCTACGTAACGATCGACCGGGTCATTACAGTACGTGTTTGCCTCAATAAATCTATATTCCTTTCTACTCTAGGTAAGAACCGCCATTAAAGTAAAATCATCAGTAATTATTTGTTTCACTTCATCTGGAAGGGAAGAAAGGTAGAGTTTTACATTATTACTCTATTTCTTAGGATATTGATTCTCTTTCTTTATAAAAGTTGTAATTTATGCTCATGTAAAAAGATTGATAGCTAAATATAGGCCAACAATGCTAGTATTGTCTATTATAATTCCTCGACTCAAGACAAATCAAGTGAAGTGGAGTTTTAGCGGTGCATTTGAGGTACAACCCAGGGCTCAAAGTTTTTTTAACTATAAAATCTAGCTTATCAGCCGATAGCCTGTTAAATGCATTAGTAGAGATTGAGTATTAAGTTACTATTGCACCTTTGTTTACCTGATATTTTCTTATTTCCTATCTAGATCTGTTGTTTGATTAAGTAGTTCGATTGATTTATTCATTTAAACTGATATTATGACATCCGCTGTTCGACTCCAATATAAATTACTTCAGTAATAATACTGAAAATTTTGTGCTCTATTTTTTGTACTGACGTGATTATTCTATTGTTTTCCTTAGTTAACGATTGTGGAAGAGTTTTTTTTGAAATTCTTTCAATTTTTTTGTTTCAAATTTTCATTTTTCTTGTTTATAACGAGTCATGTGGTAAACATATTTGATGTAATTGCAGTATCTGATAACTGAAATGTTAACATATCCTGTTGTATTTGACTTATTTATTTTGGTCTATAATTTTCGTTCTTCAATTTTATTATATGAAAATATCAGAGTGACAAAAATATTTTTAATTGCAATGATTAACTATTGAAGCCTCTACACTATTTATCGATCACATCTTTTTAGTTCACTACCAATGTAGTGATCTACTACAGTCTCCTTGCTCTTTTACTTTATTTCATATGCTTCTTTTTTCTCCTTTTTCATTTTTCTTACGTGATCTTGTGTAACTTTTGTTTGACAATGAAGCTGACAGATCTTGTGTTTAATTTCGTCGTGTTCAGGCAAGACAATCTTTTATTGTTCGAGGTCTTTTTTCGGTGCTGGCTGATCCTCGACATCCTGTACGTCATCTCATCAGTTTGGTGTTCCACATTTATTGTTTGATTTATCTTGTTCTTCTATTATTGATATGTTTGATTACATTTAGATCTTCTTCTTAGTTAGAGTACTTGATTTTTTGGTTGGCTGCTGCTCTATTGATTTTTGATGTCTATAGATCCCACACAGAAACTTATATGGTTTCCCCTCTTCCATTTTTCGAGCTGTTTATAATTCATTAATAAGGTCATATTATATTTCATTCCTATTGCAAACTTGAAACTTGTGTCAATTTGAATGACTTTATGTAGTTGGAGATGCATCAGTGGTTAAGATTATCGAACTTGAAGATTAAGGTGTTAGGCTGCAGTTGTCACCTGTTATTTTTTTCCACATCTTTTTGGGATGTGATGGTGTGTTATATCCATTACACATTTCTACAAACTTTTTGGTAACTCTGATATGTGATATGGTACAGTCGTAATCTGAGTGATTCTTGTTGATAGACTAGCAATACTGAAAAAATAGAAATTAGTTTAATGGCTCCTTCCATAGTTCATTCGCAAGAGTCAGTGCTCAGTATCCCTTCCAAGTTTCTTTTCTAAAGCAGTGTGTTTTGGAGATATCTGTAATTAATTTTTGTTGTGTTCAGAACTTACTCAACAGAAGAAAGACCATCAATGCCCATTTAAATATCAATAATAAAACCTTTAAAGTATGTTATATTTAGCCTCTTTCATTTATAGAGATTGTCAAAATTTATCCATGGTTTAGCTATTCCACTAAATTATTAAGACAAGTTGATGTTAATGTACCTCTGATCCTTTGTAACAGAGTGATGTGGATACATGCATGTGTATATGCTTGTCAAGATTTTGAAGTCTTTCTATTAATAATTTTCTTTTATCTTTGTTCTCTTAGGAGATCAAGAATATGATGTTTAAAGAACTTTTCCCAGAAGAAAATGCAGTGCAAGTATAAACAACTGCAAATATTAAAAAATAAGTTGAAGCACAAGAGAGACATATTTTTTATTTTTTTTAGAGTTGTTTAAAAATGTTCTCACTTGTACATGAATTCTGTTCTCTTTTGTTATGAATTGACAACATACCGTCATACAAATTGGATAGGTATATTCTTGTAATATGACACTTTAGTTCTTTGTAATAGACTATAAAATTTGTATGAACATATATAATTGTGTCTTTTCAGATGTGACTGTGTATCTAAACCTTGAAAGATTTAGTTTTTGATTGTTGTGGAAGATTAGTAGACAACTGGTTAAGGTTAAAGAACTTTTAATGACTGAATTTGTTATCATAATTACAAGATTTAACGACCGGATTTACAAGCAGCGAAGGGAAATGTGGTCGCTAACAAGAGCTACAATGACCGAATTTCTTGATGTCGCTAAAGGTTCTTTAACGACCGACTTGAGATCCGGTCGTAAACTTTTAATGTAGGGGCTTTTAGTGACCGGTGACGACCGGTTTTTTCCAGGTCGTTATAGACTAATAACGACTGGATTAGGACTTTTAACGAACGAATTTTCCTTCGCTAAAGGCCTATTTTCTTGTAGTGTTGTATTTGACAGATATAGAAGGAAAATATGTAGATATAGATATCAATTCTGATGCAGTCAAAAGATACTTGTGATTTCTTTGTTTGTCTTCAATTATATTATTTGTATTTGGCATGTTTCAAAGATTGGAAGTACAAAGGCATTTTGTTCTGCTATCCAAACACTTTTATCCTTTGTTGCCTTTTTTGAGCCTTACTTATTTTCTGTCATGCCTTTCTTTTGGAATCAGAGGTAAAATTAGAAAATTATTATAAAAAAAAAGAAGAAGAAAAGAGGAAATAAAAAATAAGAAGAAGAAAAGAAAGCAGCTAAAGCAAAACAACGTTTGAACTACGTTCGACCTGATTCCTTTTAAGGATACGTAGGTAGCTCTACTCTGAGGTTTGGTCCCATCGAAATAAAAATTGAAAGTTTCCCCAGATTCAAAGAACTGGGGCAGAAGTTTTAGATTTGCGTAGGATCTGATTCCGAAAGTTGTAAATTTGAACCCCTTTCATTCTTAAATTATTTTGAGCATTCATGCCTCCTTTTCTTTTTAACCCTGTCCAAAAGCCTACATTACATTCCAAAGAAAGACCTTCCAATCAATCTTTGAGAATTCCAAGTCAAGTAAGATATAGGTATCATGGGCAACATTTTACTCACGGGCACAAGAGAAAAATGAATAAAATGAGAGATTCTTATTGGTGAAAACGACATACATTACAGAGGAATTGGATTATGGAAATCCCAATTTTGAGGTATGGAGACGTGGCATGAGCTGAAATATGATTGGTTGGATGGATTAGGCTAATCAATCTGAAATGCATGTCGTGATCATGGGAGCCAGCTGCTTCACTCAGATAAGTCTGTTCTTCACCCTTCTCAAAATAGTCATCTTTGTTCAAAAGTTTCGTCTTTATTCATAATTACGAAGTCACTTCGCTTCGTTATTTTGGGTCTATTTTTCTAAGCCTCTGTTGAGTTAGTCTTTGTTAAATAAAAAATAAAGGACTTCAAAGCCTATTACCAGCTTCTAATTGCACAAGGCGAATTTCGTCCAAAGCACATCACAAGTATCACGATTCAGAATGAGCAATAAAGTGAGAGTTGAAGTTCGGGTGATAGGGTGATTCGTGAAATTCGAGGAAATGCAGAAGTTCAACAATTGTCTGAATAAAGAGGCCATATAACAATTTGAGTGTAAGGGATTCGGATTCAGAGGGGTTTTGTGGTCGAGGCTCGATCAAAACTTCAAACAATTCTTTGTTAGCCGAAGCAATTAATCAGAATGAAGCGTGGTATCGGCAGAAGCAGATACCTTCGGCAAGGATGCCACAAACTAACCACCACATTTTTAAACTGACGAAATTTTCTTTGATTGAAATAGGGGCAAGAAATTTTGTTTCCTTTGATGGAATACTCCATGAGCAAAGCATGTTCCAGATAAGTTCAGTTTAAGTCTTCAGAATCCTCCTGGATAATGGGATTTCGCTTAAGCTTCCAGGACCCTCCTGGACAATGGTGTCTAGTTCTAAATTTTCAGGACCCTCCTGGGTAATGGGACTCAACTAACACTCATGAATGTTCCTGGTAAAAACTGGGGCAAAATATTTTCTTTGTTTTGTCTGTGTTGTCGTGATTGCAGACGACCACCTGGAGAATGAGGGAATTTATTTCGATTTCAAGACATTAACATGCGCTCACCTGGAGAATGAGAGAATTTATTTTAAGTACAAGTAATTATCAGGCGCCCATCTGGAAAACGAGAGAATTTTATTTCAAGTTTAAGTCATTGACAGACGCGCACCTGGAGAATGAGAGAATTTATTTTAAGTTCAAGTCATTGGAAGACGCCCACCTGGAGAATGAGGGAATTTATTTCAAGTTCAAGTCATTGGCAGGCGCCCACCTGGAGAATGAGGGAATTTATTTCAAGTTATTGGAAAGCGCCCACCTGGAGAATGAGGGAATTTATTTCAAGTTCAAGTCATTGACAGGCGCCCACCTGGAGAACGAGGGAATTCATTTCAAGTTTTAAGGCAGCAAGCGCGCACCTGGAGAACGAGGGAATTTATTTCAAGTTTAAGTCAGCATCAGGCGCCCACCTGGAGAACGAGGGAATTCATTTCAAGTTTTAAGTGAGCAGCATGCACCCATCTGGAGAACGGGGGAATTTATTTCAAGTTTTAAGTTAGCAGCAGGCGTCACTTGGAGAACGAGGGAATTCATTTCAAGTTTTAAGTCAGCAGCAGGCGCCCACCTGGAGAACGAGGGAATTTGTTCAAGTGTTAAGTCATTAGGCGCCCACCTGGAGAATGAGGGAATTTTTTTCAGGTTTTAAGTCATCAGGCGCCCACCTGGAGAATGAGGGAATGCTTTTTAAGTTTTAAGTCAGCATCAGGCGCCCACCTGAAGAACGAGGGAATTTATTTCAAACTCAAGTTGATATCAGGCGCCCACCTGGAGAATGAGAGAATTTATCTCAAGTTTTGAAGTCATCAAGCGCCCACCTGGAAAACGAGTGAAGTTATTTCATGTTTAAGTCATCAGGCGCCCACCTGGAGAACGAGGGAATTTATGTCAAATTTCAAGTTATTGACAGGCGCCCATCTGGAGAACAAGGGATTTTTATTTCAAATTTTAAGTCATCAGGTGCCCACCTGAAGAACAAGGGAATTTTATTTCAAGTTTTAAGTCATTGGCAGGCGACCCACCTCGAGAACGAGGGAATTTTTATTTCAAATTTTAAGCCAGCATCAGACACCCACATGGAGAGCGAGAGAATTTATTTCAAGTTTTAAGTCAGCATCAGGCACCCACATGGATAACAAGGGAATTATTCCAAGTTTTAAGTCAGCATCAGGCGCTCACCTAAGGAACGAGAGAATTCATTTCAAGTTTTAAGTCAACAGCAGGCGCCCGCCTGGAGAACGAGGGAATTCTTTTCAGTTTGACATCAGACGCCCACCTGGAGAACGAGGAAATTCATTTCAAGCTTTAAGTCAGGAGCAGGCGCCCGCCTGGAGAACGAGGGAATTCGTTCAAGTGTTAAGTCATCAGGCACCCACCTGGAGAATGGGGGAATTTTTTTCAAGTTTTAAGTAATCAGGCGCCCACCTAGAATGAGGGAATTCATTTCAAATTTTAAGTCAACATTAGGCGCCCACCTGAAGAATGAGGAAATTTATTTCAAATTCAAGTTGACATTAGGCGCCCACTTGGAGAATGAGGGAATTTATCTCAAGTTTTAAGTTATCAGGCGCCCATCTGGAGAATGAGGGAATTTATATCATTTCAAGATTCGAGTTAGAGGTAAAAGAAGCTCGCCTAAAAAAGGCAAGTCGACAGTTCGAGACGCACAACAGAACAATAGAAGTTTCAAGATCAAGTTTCTGAAGACATATAGATAGGAATCTTGTAACTCATAACTGATAGACTTGCTTAATTTCTTTTCATTTAGATTTCGGTGTAATAAGGAGTTCAGCAAGAAGTATCATCAACAACAATAGTGAAATCACAGCTTCGCGGTAGTCCCAGCTACCAAAACTTTCAGAACTACACTAACTTGATTCCTTTATAGCCAAGGATATATAGGCAACCTCGGAAGCAAGGTTCAGTCAAATGTTTTCAAAACGCTTCTCATGGAGTATCCAAACGGGCAAAAATCGCTCGTATTCGTTCACTTTATCTTTGCCCGAAAACTCTTCGTGTTTCCTAGCAAAGAGGGCAGCTGTGAGCACGTGATTTTTGCCCGACTGAAAATATTCCTACAAATTCACAAAATAGATTTTTCTTAATTTTTTATAGAATCTTTAGGAATTTCTTGTTAATTGTTGCTTGCATTTAGTTGCATATTTAACATTTAAAAATCATGAGAAAAATACCAAAAATATCTAAAATATTTCATGCATAGCATTTTAGGTCTTAATTGTATTAGTATTTAACTACATAAATTAATTGTATTATTAAAACAAAAATCACAAAAATACCATGTGCTCCTATAATTTTAGTTTTAGTTTTAATTTGTTAATTTTCTTTCATTAGTTTGAAATAAATAATTATTCTAATGTTAGAAATAGATAATTAATTTAATTTTACAAACTAGATTTGATTTAGGACTTAATATAGGGTTTTAATTAATTTTTATTAGGATTTAAAATCAAGAAAAGAAAGAAAAAGAAAAAAAAACCTTTGTTGAGTCCAAATTGGTCCAAGACCATGTTCATCAGCCCAATTTCCCCCAAAATATCCCAATTCCAACCAAGCCGAAAACTCATGTCCGGTCCCTCACTAAACGACACCATTTCTTCAACGATTAATCTCAGCCTTTGATTTTGTTTGATCGGACGACTGAGAACTAACTCCCCTATTCCTTTAAAATTGTCCTGTGATGACCCAAATTTAGACTCCGTTCCATACTTAATAGCCATAAATAGATATAATTTAAATACCTCGATTTGTGTGCGCAGTATGGTCGTGAAATCAGAAGGCTCTTATGTGAAAATATGAGAAATAGTGATTTCTAGAATTTAAATGTGATAAAAGTTGACTTTGGTCAACATTTTTAGTAAACAGACCCGGATCTGTGTTCCGACGATCCCCGGAGGTATGCAGTAAATATAAGACTCGGGCGTATGCTCGGAAATGAATTCCGAGGTCCCAAGCCTTAGAAATCAATTTTTGAAAGAAATTGTTTTGCTGAAATATTTATGAATTAAAGAAAAGAAATATTATTTGAAATCATTGGTATCGGGACCGTATTTTGGTTTCGGAGCGCGGTACAGATTGTTATGATATTAAAAGGTTAACTATGAAGTTTGGTGAAAAACGAAGTTTGTTTGACGTGATCCGGACATCCGGTTGAGAAATTATGAATTTTAAGAGTTCTTGTTGAAAATGATGAATTTTGAGGTTTAATTCATAGTTTTACATGTTATTTTCATGATTTGATCGCACGAGCAAGTTTGTATGATGTTTTTATACTTGCGTGCATGCTTTGTTTAGAGCCCCGAGGGCTCAGGTGAGTTTCGGATAGGCCACGAGATGTTTTACACTTGAAATCTCTGTTGTGTTGCTGGTGCACAACTATTTTGTTCATCGCGTTCGCACCACTTTGTACGCGAACGCATAAGGTTAAGGTGCTGGGGGTCATTTTGTTTTATGCGGACGCATCCCCCCAGATGCGAACGTATAGAGTATTTGGTACTTGGCGAGGGGGAGGTTGATTTACCTTACGCGAACGCACAGGGTGGGACGCGAACGCGGAGCCTTAGGAGTTTGCTCTACGCGAACGCGTCCAAGCATATGTGAACACATAGAGTTAGGAAGGGGGCTAGGTAGCTCTTATGTATTGCGAACGTGGCCCTAGGCTCGCGAACGCATAGGCCTGGGATGTTAAGCCTATGCGAACGCGACCAAAGGCACGCGAACGCATAGAGTAGTTGCCCAGTCAGTATATAAACAAATTAAAAACATGCAGACCTTCTTCTTTACCATATTTTCGAGGTTTACAGCCCTAAGAGCGATTTTATTCAACAATTATCATCCCCAAGTCATAGGTAATTAATTTTATACTTTGTTCTTTCAATTTCTTACTGTTTTTCATCAATTTTAAACCAAAAACTAAGAATTTTCATGGTAAAAATTGCGGGTTTGGGTAGAATTAGGGAATTTTGTAAAAATTGAATTTTTACATCGAATTAAGGTCGGATTTCAAATCTAATAGTATATTTGGGTCCGTGGGTGAATGGGTAAACGTAATTTGGTCTGAACCCCGAGTTTTAGACCAAGCGAGACCGGGGTCGGTTTTTACTTTTTTTGAGAAAACTTAGGAAAAATCATGTTTTCAATAAAGTCAGTTCCTTTAGCATAGATTCATGATATTGAGTTAATTATGATTAGATTCGAGCAAGTTAGAGGTGAATTCAAAAGGAAAAGCAGTAATTGAGCAGTGAGTGGCCTACGAAATTGAGGTAAGTGTTTGGTCTAACTTTGACTTGAGAGGATAGGAATCCCCACTTGTTTTCTATGTAAAATGTATGAGCGTGGTGTATAGGTGAGGTAACGAGTATCTATGCACCACCCAAATGGCTAGTTAAACATGATCCCTTCCCGTTCCCAACTTAATTGATCTCAGTCTTAATTGTTCCTTGTTAATTATTGTTTCCATGACTACTAGGCCTCATTACTTTGCTGTTAAATATCATTTTGGTTATTTTGGAAGAATATTGGTTGTGTATTTGGTTCTCTTGGGGCACAGAAATGTTGAGCAGTTAGGCACTACTTTTGGAAATATATATATATATATATATATACATTCATGTCGGTTTCTTTTTATTTGCATTCGTTGTTGTAAGTGTGTTGAAAGTGTTGGTTGTTCTCTTAATCCTATCATGGTACGTAAAGACTGAGTTGGGTTGACAGAGTTATGGTGATTACACATATTCGGGCTGATATTATTGTGGGATGTTGTTGTTTAAAGCTTACGAACTATACTATCTTCTGTTTCAAAATTTTGAATCAAAATTTGGTGTGATGAGGTGTTGGTGTGATAAGGGGGATGTGATAAGGTGTGGGTGTGATAAGGGTGGATAATTGGTGTGATAAAGGTGGATAATTGATTGTGATATGGGTGAATACATTGATTGTGATATTGCGAATAGGTGGGATCGGGTTGCACGCCGCAACAACACAATGAAAACGGGAATGATGATGTTTTACTGAGTTTTAAACTTTAAATGATTTGGAAATTCTGGTTTTACTCTATAGTTTTTCTTATATTTAGCACATGTGATTATTTTAAAGTAAGGTATGGAAACTTGGAGATTTACTTGAGTATTGGTTATGGCCGAGACCTGAAAAAGGCGGCTGAGTTATTTTATTGTTGTGTAGTATTTTCTTTATTTATTTAGAATTTCTTTCTTGCTGTAGTATTTATGTTGTCACAGGTTATATTGTTAATGCCCCGCTGTAGCCTCGTCACTACTTCGTCGAGGTTAGGCTCGGCACTTACTCAGCACATGGGGTCGGTTGTACTGATACTACACTCTGTACTCTTTTGTGCAAATCCAGGTACTAGCCAGTAGTAGAGATTGTTAGAGCAGCCACCTATTTACCCGGAGACACGGGGTATATCTGCCGGCATTCGCAGATCCCGAGTCTTCTCCTATTTTTATAAAACTGTTTTATTATATTCAGAACAGTTGTACTATTTCTTTCATGCCAGTATTTGTAGTATTCTTTAGTAGTTCGTGAATTATGACACCAGACTCTGGGGTAGTTCTAGATTTATTTATATAGTTATCTCGTGGTTCGTTTTATTTAAATGCTTGTTATCTTATCTTTGGGAAATTTATTTTCGATAACTAGTAGATTCAGTTTATTTTAGATTATTTTATTATGTCTAAATGAATAAATCATGCAAAGTAGTTAATCGAATTCTAACATTGGCTTGCCTAGCAAGTGTGGTGTTAGGTGACATCACGATCCCTAAGGTTGGGAATTTGGGTCGTGACAAGTTGGTATCAGAGCACTAGGTTGCTTAGGTCTCACAATTCACGGACTAGCTTAGTAGAGTCCGAAGGATCGGTACGGAAACGTCTGTACTTATCTCTGGGAGGCTATTGAGTTAGGAAACAACTCCATTTTTATTTCTACTCTGTCGTGCGATTCTTGTACCCCAAATACTGACTAGATTCTTCTATTCTCTCTTAGATGGCGAGAACACGTGCTTCATCTTCCGCTAACCAGAATTCCGGTCCTCCCCAGGGGTTCATTGCTACCCCAGTTCTTCAGGATGCTTTGGTCCGTTTAGTGGGCTTGATGGAGAGTGTGGCCCAGACGGGCACATTCCCTGTTGCTGCAGCCGTATCTCAGGTTGGAGGAGGGGTCTAGACTCCTGCTACTCACACTCTAGCTCAGACTACTCCTCAAGTTTAGACCCCAATAGCCAATCCCGTAGGGGTAATTTAGCCAGTTGCAGCAGTGCGGCCCGTTAATGGGGCAGCCATGTCTACCGATGCTTTGTGGAGACTTGACAGGTTCATTAAGTTATTGCCTGTCCATTTCAGTGGTGCTACTTCAGAGGATCCTCAGAAATATCTTGATAGTTTTCATGAGGTTTTGCGTAATATGGGTATTTTGGAGACCAATGGGGTCGATTTTGCGGCTTTTTAGATGACTGGTTCCGCTAAGAAATGGTGGAGAGACTATTTGTTGACTAGGCCAGTTGGATCACCTGCTCTGACTTGGGATCAGTTCTCTCATCTCTTTTTGGAGAAGTTCTTGCCTGTTACTACCCGAGAGGATAGGCGTCATCAGTCTGAGCGACTTTAGCAGGGCAGCATGACTGTGACCCAACCGACTATAAAAGTAGCTATTTTAATTTATTATTACACCTATATATATGTATATTTTATAAAACAATTCTAAAATATATGGTACATATTAGTCATATATATTTTTAGTCTAGTTCTTTGCTAATCTAATTCTTTGCCTTTACATTCTAATTTGATTGGTAGTTTTCTTTTGTTAAGTACAAGAATTTATTTTGTGTTAAAAATAATCGATTTTAATTGAGTACTTTAATTATTCATCACTATTTGATTCAATTATCATCAATATATCTTAGTAAATGATAGATTTCTCGAAGAACTTTGATAGTGTTACATTGAAAATGTAGTCGCTGGTATATGCGTTTGGTAGTGTATGTCTCATATTTAAGAAAAAACCCGATGGATAAATGAAAAAACCGAAAAACCGACAAAAATCGAATCGATAAAAAACCGACTTAATTGGTTTGGTTTGGTTCCAATATTTGAAAAAACGACTTACTTGGTTTGGATTTTTTTAAGGAAAAAACCGACCAAACCGAACCATGAACACCCTATCTTAATACTGATGGCTGCTTAAGTTCCAAATTTTCAGAGACTTATTTTCTTAATTTTCTGCCTTGCTGTTGTTAAGGTATCAACTTCTATCCTTTTCTATGTATCATCTTTAGAAATACTATGGCTTTATGAGTTTTGAACTGTGGTTCATTTATATGCTTAATGGATGTTTCTTGCAGCAATTAGTCATTTTCATGTTCAAGAGAGTGCATATTTTGTTTGTTCGGCAGCTTTTCTAAGCGATTCTTGATAAATAACTAACAAAGACTAGTGTGAATCTAGACAAGAAGGAATGTTTTAGGTGAATTGTGTTTAAGAACAGCTGTTGCCATATAAGAAGTTTGCATAAAAATATTTTGAAACACCCATAATCACTAGTCAAAACAGTAGAATTAGAATCAAGATTTCTCAGGTACAATGAAGCATGCAAGTGTATTCCATTTCAAGTCTCAATGCCTTTGATTAGCACTTATTCGGACTTGGGAGGTTGAAGAAAGGCTGTAAACATGCACGTGAATTCGGCTCAAGTTTTTTAGTTTAGAATAGGAAGATAATGTCTTCTCCAAATTAGTAGTTTGTTGATTTATATTCAGTCTCAATTTATTGATATATTATATTAATCAAATGGATGTATTTGGATATATGTTCAATACTTGCTTGATTTTAGTTGAGTATGTTTTCTTCTTTATTCCAGTTTATTTTTTGTTCATGAATAAGTAGTTGATGTGAGTTTAATGAGGCTCAATTGAGTAGGCTGATACAGAAAATGATCTTTCTACTTATGGGCATATTTGGGCCACATACCAGGCCCAATCCAAAATGCCACTATATTTTAAAAGCTCAGCTTTGAGAGTTTAACAGTGCACTGGCCTGTCACTAAAGTTGTTGGCCAGGGTAGTCCATTGTGAGTATATTTTAGAAATTCGATTGTGATTCATTGGTACTAAGGCCAATTAATTACGATTCGTCAAATAACAACTTTCCAATTTATGATCCTCAAAATGGTAAATGAATTAGCTAACGTTCAAACCCACTTAGACTTATTTCAATTTTTATATGTTCTATCCACGATCGTTCCCCATAATTCTGGACTTGCATAATAAATTCAAATTAGCCTTAATAATATTCTTAACAACGTAGTTTGTTTCAGGCGCGATTTATAATTTATCATGGCCATGGGTACGACTCCCATGGTATGGTCGCGATACATAAATCCTATTCGAGTGTGCGTTTCACGTGACTCGGCCTTATAATTTCAACCAATAATAAAAGTTAACATTTTGTGAATCACGGGCGCGTTTCACGTGGCGCGATTTGCAATGTGTACAAATCCGTTAATCCAAATTCGAGTGTGCATTTCATGTGACCTGACCATAACTTCGATCAATAATAAAATAAGTTTGTCGTAAATCACGGGTGCATTTCATGTGGCACGGTTTGCGACGTGTGCCAAAACGATAAGTGTACGACATCGTGACTTGTTCCAAAAATAATTCCATAAATAATTAAAAACGGTTAAAAAGTAAAAATGCACAATAGGCTTCAAATATGTAATATATCAGACAATTAGGTCAATTAATAATAGTCGAGCGACCGTGCTAAAACCATGGAACCCAGGAATGCCTAACACCTTCTCCTGAGTTAATAGAATTCCTTACCCGGTCTTTTGATTTTCGCAAACTTTAAACTGAGTCATTTTTTCTTCGATTTGGGATTTTAAAATAAACCGATGACTAGGGACACCATAAATTATTCCAAATGGCGATTCTGAATCAATAAATAATCCCATTTCGATTAATGTCACTTAAATTGGAAAAACTTCATATTCCCTCGAAAAAAAGGAGATGTGACAATCATAACTAGCTTAGTTCGACCTTCGACTAGGCTAGGAAGTTGTCTAAAATAATACTAACATTCTTAAAGTGGATAAATAAGTATAATTATCCTCTGCAGATGATTGTCTGCAACTAAGAAAACTCAGAAGTGGAGAATTTATTTGACAATTTTAATGCTAGTAAGGGCACTATCAGATGCACAAACATTAAGAGAAATAAAGAATCAGATGTCCACTTTTACTAATTTTGAAAAAACAATAGAAATGAAGAACAAAAACGTGTATGGCATCAAATCTATCAACTGAGGTGAAATGGCTATTTTATTGGTCAAAATTTGGATTGGTCAAAATGACCACACCAACTCCCTCCAAAGCCACCCTCCCCCGCCCGCACCATCCAAATGATCATCAACGGAGGCGACGAAGCAGCAATCGACCACGTAAAGTTCCCTGCCACACACAAGCTGAAGCGGTCAATCACCCATGAACGGTATGATGACCTCGAAGACAATATCATCTTCGATAAGTCAGATACCCACGATTTGACGTTTCCTCACTTCGATGCTCTTGTCATTACTTTACGTATTTCAGATACTAATGTAAAAAGAATAATAGTAGATACCGGTAGCGCTGCGTGTATTATCCACCGTGAGTTCTCGCACAAATGAGACTCGAGGACAAGATAGTACCACGCTGCATAACACTAACAGGTTTTAACAATGCAGTTGAGCAAACCTCAGGAGAGATAACGCTGCCCGTTCTGGCCGGGGGCATCACCCTCGAAACAACGTTCCATGTCATGAACCAGGACATAGACTACAACGCCATTATAGGGTGACCCTGGATACACGCCATGAGGGACATCCCGTCTAGCTTATATCAAGTAATCAAGTTTCCTACTCCGTGGGGGGATATTCAGCATCCACGGCGAACAACGCACATCGCAAGAATGCTACCGCATCGCCCAAAATTGAACATACACTCAACAAATAAAGGGAGTAGGCTCGAGAGCATAGCAATTAACGAAGTCAGGGCCTGAACTTGGCGAACAAAAATATGTCATCAAGGACCCCAACATCGTGGAAGCCACATGGTCAACGGTAGAAGACCTCGACCGCGTCTAACTAGACAGCAACGACCACAACAAAAAGGCTTACGTCGTCTATAAACTCTCAAAACCAGGTAAATTTCATAAAGTTTTAATTGACAACGCCAATCTATTTGCTTTCTCCCATGCAGATATGCCAAGTGTCGCAAAAGACATTGCCACACACTAGATGAATATCGATCCACTCTACCCGCCGGTACGATAAATCATAAGAAACATCAATGCCGCAATCAATGAGGTCGTCCGCGATGAGGTGGAAAAGCTACTCGCCAACGGCTCCATCCGAGAGTCAAAATACCCCCAATGGGTCGCCAACTTAGTCATGGTGAAGAAGAAAAATAGGAAGTGGCGCATGTGCGTGGATTTCACGGACCTAAACAAAGCCTGCCCAAAAGATTCCTTTCCATTGCCTCACATCGATCAACTATTGATGCAACAACGGGGCACGAGTTGTTAAGTTTCTTGGACGCCTACTCAGGTTACAACCAAATCCTCCTGGAGGAGGGGGACCAGGAAAAGACGACTTTCATCATCCATTAGGGGACGTACAACTACAAAGTCATGTCGTTCTGATTGAAGAACGCAGGGGCGACTTATCAAAGGATGGTCACCAAGATGTTCAAGGACCAACTCAGCAAAACAGTGGAAGTTTATATAAATGATATGTTGGAAAATCAAAAAGAAAGGGAGACCACATCGACCATCTGAAGGAAGCCTTCGATATACTAAGGCGATTCGACATGAAACTGAACCCCGAAAAGTGTGCCTTTGGCGTGACCTCTGGGAAGTTCCTCGGTTTTCTGGTATCGCAAAGAGGCATTGAGGTCAACCCCGACCAAATCAAAGCCATTGAGGGAATACCTGAAATATTGACCAGTAAGAAACAGGAACAAAAACTGACCAGCTGTATAGCCGCCCTGTCGAGGTTCATCTCACGATCCTCCGACAGATGCCACAAACTATTCAACGTGCTCAAAAAGTACAACAGACTCCAGTGGAATTCAGAGTGCATCAAGGCCATAAGAGAACTAAAGGCATACTTGTCCTCGCCCCTGCAACTCGCCAAAGCAGAACCCGACGAGCGTCTCCTGATATACTTGGTCATATCAGACGTCGCACTAAGTGCAGTGCTGGTCCGTGAAAACAAAGGTACGCAATATCCAATCTATTACATTAGAAAAACCCTGGTCGACGCCGAAACGAGGTACCTCCAGCTCGAAAAGCTGACCCTGGCATTGGTCGTAGCTTCACTAAAGCTTAGACCCTATTTTCAATGTCACCCCATATCGGTGGTCACGACCTTACCCTTAAGAATCATCCTACATAAACCCGAGTTGTCGGGGAGATTGGCCAAGTGGGTCATAGAATTGAGCAAGCACGATATAACATATCAGTCGCGAACAACGATAAAGTCGCAGGTACTCGCCGACTTTGTCGCTGATTTTAGTGCCAAAATAATGCTTGAGGTCGAGCAAGAAGCTTCTCGCTCCTCCCCCAAGTTACCCGACCTATAGGTCTTATACACCGACGGCGCTTCCAACGCGTCAGGATCTGGCTTGGGACTCGTACTCGAGGTCCCAATAGGCGAAGTCATCCGCCAGTCCATACGGTGCCCCGATATGACTAACAATGAGGCCGAGTACAAGGCCGTTATTACAGGACTAAGACTAGCTCTCAAATATGGAGCACGACGAGTCATCCTCTGATGCGACTCACAACTCGTCGTCAACCAAGTCACATGGACTTTCCAAATCAAAGAACAAAGGCTACAGAAGTACCGGGTAGAAATTCATGAGCTACTGCCAGAGTTCAAAGAATGACTACTCGACCAGATACCCCGAGCACAAAACATTGAGGCAGACGACCTCGCCAAATTAGCAGCAACCGCTAAGAATATAAGCGAAAAGGAAAACGCGGTTACCCTCCTCCATTCGTCAATAGACCAAATTGAGGTACATTCTGTAAACTTAACTTGGGATTGGCGCAACAAATCATAGCATATTTGCAGGAGGAAATATTCCCACTAGACAAAAAAGAAGCCAAGAAGCTTCGAATGCAGGCGGCTAGATACAATATCATCAACCCCGACTTATACAAAAGAACGTTTGGCGGCCCCTTGGCAAAATTCCAAGGGCCAAACCAAACCAGACGCTTCCTCGAGGAATTACACGAAGGCCACTATGGAGCCCACACTAGCAACCGAGCCCTCATTAGATGCCTCATACGAGCAGGCTATTACTGGCCCACCATGAAAAAAGAAGCAACCAACTTTGTTAAGAAGTGCGAGCAGTGTCAGAAATACGCTCCAATGATACACCAAGCGGGTGAGCACCTACACTCAGTCATATCGCCATGACCGTTCATTAAATGGGGAATGGAGATCGTTGGACCACTTCCAGCAGGACGAGGTAATGTACCATTCCTTTTGGTTTTAACTAACTACTTTTCTAAATGGGTAGAAGTAGGTGCATTCACCCAAATACGCAAACAGGAAGTTATCACATTCATATGAAGGTACATCATATGTCGCTTCGGCATCCCCAAAGAAATCAGCTGTGATAACGGACCTCGGTTCACTGGGCAAAAGACCGCCAAATTCTTTGAGAAATGGCACATCAAGCGAATACTCTCCACGCCATATCATCCTGCAGGCAACGGCCGAGCTGAATACTCCAACAAAACAATACTGAACATCATGAAAGAGAAGCTCGAGGACGCCAAGAGACTGTGGCCGGAACTACTACTAGAAGTGCTATGGGCATACCGCACCACGTCAAAAACAAGCACAGGAGAAATGCCATATTCACTAGTATATGGAACTGACGCAGTGATACCAGTCTAGGTCGGAGAACCAAGTTTGAGATACTCCAATGAGAGCGGACCAAGGAATGACGAGAACCGAAATCAAGACCTCGAAGAAGCAGAGGAGCGAAGAGACGCGGCTTACATAAGAATGATAGCCTAAAAACAACAAGCGGAACGATACTACAACAAAAAGGCCAAAGTAAGACCACTCAAAGTCGGGGACTATATACTCAAGGCCAAAACACAGGTGAGCAAAGACCCAAGAGAAGGTAAACTAGGAACTAATTGGGACGGACCATACAAAATCACGGCAGTAGCAAATAAAGGATCATTCCAACTAGAAACAATGGAGGGAAATGTACTACCAAACAATTGGAACGTCGCCCACCTAATGGACGTCCTCAAAGTCGTACTCTTTTTCCCTCACCCGGGTTTTATCCTAATTGGGTTTTATCGGGGAGGTTTTTAATGAGGCAACGAAGAGGACGTCTCGAAGTTTTAAGTATTGAACTCATCGCCCCGACTATCGACTACTTATCCAGGCCGAGCGATGAAGGGACTAGATGGAATGGAACTTCTCAAATGTATATATGGAGCCAACAAAAACATGTAATATTCTCCAATGAACGAATAAACAAAGCAGTATGCAGCATTCTTGCACAACTCCACCAAGTTATTCTACATTTTGCATTCGACATCGCCCGGATTTACTTACATTCGACCTTGCTCGAATTATTTCACATTCGACTCTACTCGAATTATTTTACATTCGACCTCGCGCGAATTACGTTACATTCGACCTCTCTCGAACTAACTCACATTCGATTTAATTGAATTACTTCACATTCGACTTGCTCGAATTATTTCACATTCGACTCCGCTCAAATTATTTTACATTCGACCTCGCTCAAATTATTTTATATTCGACCTCGCTCAAATTATTTTACATTCGACCTCGCTCGAATTACGTTACAATCTACCTCACTTGAATTACGTTACATTCGACCTTGCTCAAATTAACTCACATTCAACTTGCTCGAATTACTTCACATTCGACTTGCTCGAATTATTTAACATTCGACCTCGCTTGAATTAATTTACATTCGACCTTGCTCGAATTACTTTACATTCGACCTCGCTCGAATTATTATACATTCGACCTCTCTCGAATAAATCAAACCTCGACCCCGTTCGAGCTAACTTGTATTTGACCTCAAATCGATATGTATTCGACTCCGGCCAAATCAACCTCACATGTAAGCGGACGAAAAATCAGGGACTTTCCCACAAGAGAAAACGCCAACGAGAGGAAAAAGGGAAAGAGAAAATCCAAAAATACATAGCAAAAAGACAATTGTTCCATTTCAATTGTTCAACTACAATACTTTTTACAAAGGGCTCGAGGACTCCTTCACAAAAAAATAAAAATAAAATAAAATAAGTATGAAGGCTTCACGCCGCATCATCCCCATCAGCATCATCGGCATACTCATCATCATACCAAGGATCGGAGGCAAGCTCATCCAAGGCGTCTTCATTATCATCCCCGCTGGGTGTACCAGGGCTGTAACCACAGGCTTCACGAGCTGCGCGTTCCTTGACACGAACGCCCTCAAGCTCCGCCTCGAAAACATTCCCGGCCCCCTTCAAAGACTTGTACACATCAAGTTGGGCCTTAGCGTGAACCCACATCTCGTACAATTCCTGTGACACACTAGGATCGGCAGAAGTACGAGAAGTAGACGACTGGGCCTGTTGTTGCTCCTTCTCGGCCTTTACGGTGATGACCTGCTCACTCAGCCCAGATAGCTCGGCCTCCAAACCCTCGATCTGCTCTTCCAACCTTGCCTCTTTGAGAGCCGAAGTCTCTGCCTCGCTGGCCCGCTCAGACCTACAAAAATGTAGGGTACCCTCTAAGGCTGCTGCCTCCGCCACAACGGCAATCCTGGTTCTCTCAGCCATGTTCAGCTCTCCGACCCTAGTTCTTAACTCCGCCCTCAAGTCAACAACCCTGGCCTCCCTTTCTTCAAGCTCGACCGCCTGGAGATCTGCATTCTCAACCATCACCCTTTTGCTTACTTCGAGCTCATGGTCTTTTGACCTCAGCGTCCTTTCCAACACGCTGCATCGGCCGATGGCCCTCATAATCTCCTCATCTTTCTCCTTCAGCTCCTCGTCCTTCTACTTGATCTCATCGTGCAGTGCTTGGAACTGGCCATCCTCGCCAACAATATTTACCATCATCCGGTGCTTGGAGCGGTACTCTCTATACTTAGATTCCATCCTCTTATAGATATTCGTCTTCCCCTTCTCTCGCCGGTTACGCTCAATCTCCAAGATGAGATTTTGACATGCAAAAGAAAGCAAGTTAGCTAGAGTAATGAGCACATATAAAGCAGATAAACTTAGGAGGAAATAAGTTAAAACTTACCTTCAAAGCCATGCCCGATATGCCTAAGGACAGGTTCATATCTTTTAGCGTTTGTAACGTCCTATTTTCAGCTTCCGCACACAAAGGAGCAAAGGACGACGCCGCCCGTTCCGAGTCGACCAAGAGGTTATAGCTCATAGGAATGACTATGTGCCGATTAGGACCCTCTGTCCTTATCTCCACGCGAGTAGCCCTCTCCACGAAGGTTCGTACCTTCTCAGGGTCGATGTCCGAGCCAGAGTCATCGTCCCCCACAAGAACGACTCTATCTCTCTTGGACACCGATGATGAGCCAATTTCGGCAGCATGTGTAGGCTCTCCTCTACCACGAACCCCCTCAACCTCAGATGGCCTCTTCTCCATGAAGGCACCCGCCGTAGAAACAGCCTCGACACCTGGCGAAGGCACTGATTCCTCTTCCAAAGCAATGAGCTTTTCCGGCTCAACATTAGCAACAATGGCCTTCCTAGTATCCACCCTTCATCTTTTCCTCGGTGACGCCTCTTCCTCGCCGTGAGACGACTCGTCGACCAGGTGCAAGATAGGCCGATAAGAATCTCATCCAGCACAATAACAGTTCGAGGGCGGAGTCCCTCATCGGCGGAGCTTGAGTTTGACCTCCTCGTGCAGACTCAGCTATAGCAAATTGCATCCCGACCAAGACAACCGCCTGGCGAAATGCAAGTGTTGGAGCCTTCGCCGACCTAGCACCAAAAGAAGATCGCATCAACGGACAGTAGTGAACGACGATAAGTTAAAAGGTAAAAATAACAGTTACTGGACAAGGTCTTGGGTCCAAAGCGCTTGTGGAATGACGCCCAGTCGCTCATTCCCACGGTGTGGGGTAACACGCGAGCTACCCAATCTTCTATATCAAAGACGAGATAAGGTGGACGCTTCTTAGCTGAAAACAGAGAAGCCGTGAGTGAGCCGAGAACAAAAAAAAGAAAAGAAATAATTAACATGTGGCAAGCGACCATAGATCCTTATGATTATAGTTCCATTGCTCGGGGAATCCAGTCGGATCTGCCACTAGGTGCTCGGTCTTGATGAAGAAGTACTTATGCCAGAACTGCCAGTTCTCCTTATCATCCATCCCCGCCACCAATTCTTTGGTCCCGCGATGCCGTAGATTTATTAATGTACCTCTATAAAAGCTGGGCGAAAAGAGATACAACAGATAGTGACCTCGCAGCCGGCCAACTTCGCGTACTTCGCCAGCATAAAAAAAACCTTATATTAATAGGGGGAGAGTTACGTCGGGCAGATGTTGTAAAAATGATAGAAAACCTTCGTTAATTGGGAGGGGGGGGGGGGGGGGGGGGGGGGGAGGGGGAGGAAGAGAATAACCGACCCGGAATGGATAAACGTTAGAAAGCGTAATATTCGGGCCGATGAACTTGTACAATGTCGCCTCCCACCAGAACAATTTCGACGTGAGAAGGAATACCATATTTGGAACGGAGGGCGGCTATATGACTTGGTCCCGTTTTAGAGAGCACCTGAGCGAGAGCAGGTGCAGGTTACTTTGGAAAGTCGTTTCTGACCGAAGGGTTCTTAGGAACTACCTCATCTACACTGGGGAAGCTTTATTACTCCTCAACCATGGGTTCCTCACCACCGGGAGTAAGGGCTACCGATAAAGGAGTGGCATCGGAGACTCTGTCATAAGAATGAGGAGAATTTGACATATTTTCGTATTAAGGACTGTACAATGAAGATAGAGAAAGAAAGTATCGGCCGAGAAATAAATTGGGACTGAAATTGAAGGAGCTGTAGGAAATCGGATCAGAGAAGAAGATTAAAGAAGAACAAAAGGCATACAGAGTAGGAGGTGCTAAAAGTTTCGACAATGAAGCCTCTCTCCTCTATTTATTGGGTTGGGCGGCACTTGAATCGTGACAAAATTCCATCAATGGCACAAAAACTGAAGCAACAGAACCATAGGAAGCGATACACTGCATTGGGAAGACGCGTAATGATGACGTGCGTGGCCATGACGTCATTCTACGTTAGCCACGCCAATCGCGGCCCTGCTGACAACCGCCACCAGTTCGACCACGGCCGATTCGACCAAATTTTCTCTGTACGATTGCAGACAGAATCCGCTCATCGAGGACGTCCAAGATTACGACCTCAACAAGCGGAGGGACTAACTTTATTGGTCAAAATTTTGATTGTCTTAATGACCGCCAATGGACGTGGTCGAGGTTAAAGTCGATCACAGCTCAATGGCGAGGAGTCGTCTAAAGAAAGATTGGCGCCGGGGTCGAGTGAAGAACGTATGAAAGCAACGGTTAGAATAAGTTTTAGAATAGAGAGAAGGAATATTCTATTGGATATTCCTTTAGTTGTACTTTTAAGGGTTTCTTAGGAATATCTCCTATAAATAGGAAGAGATAAAGAACAAAAAGGGGATCTTCACTTTCTCATAAGAACACATTGTAAAGGGCCAACTACAAAGAATATACAAAATCTTGTCTTGTCCACTGATTACCTTGTTCGATATACACCTTTTACTCACAAGATCCAAAGATTCTTTGTCCACCTTCATTTTCTATTATTCCATGTTGTTGTCAAGAAGGAGAATCATCGAATTCATCTAACATTTGGGTGACAGATTCCTCCTTATTACATTTATTGCCATTATCTACATTTATTGCATGCTTTCATTGCTATATTCATTGACAATCATTGAGCATTTGTAGTTGATATTCAACATTATCGAATATAGCCTTACATCATTAATATATCTAAACTTCAGATCTAGTAGTTAATATATTTAACTAGGATTCACCCTCTATTTTCTCATTAATTCGTTTAAGAAAAGGTTTAACACCTTTTTAGTAAAACAACTATAATTGACCGTGTTATTTCTCTAAACACATACATAAATCCAAATAACAGAAAGTTAACCCTAAGATTCTTCAGTTAAATGACTAAGCCTTTCCTTGTCTAAAATATCATGTACTTTCATGTAATGACAACCAGTTTTAATACATGAGCCAACGGAGGGAAGTCCACTCTCTACGATAAAGATGAAGAGATTAATACTAGCTGGTTTTAAAGATTATGACTAGGCTGCCATACAACAGTTTATAGCATTTATAGAAAGCCTGTAGGAGTAAAAGGCAACAACAAACAACATTTCATTCCTTAATTGACAGATGACTGAACGCTTGAAAATAAACAGTTAAAATCTCAGTGGTGATAGTTTTGATGATTTACAACTATAGGTTAAAATTGGAGTGACGTTTCTGAAGACGAAGGAAGACCCAAATTCAGAAAACTTGATAGTAGAGCCCTCCAATATATCAGCTGCAGAAATAACATCAAGCAGGACAAAACGGGGAAATAATCAGTTTGAGATTATTGTAGCGTTATTTTTAAATATGTCCATTAAGATACAGAAAAATATACAATAATCTTGCATACAAGGGCTCAGCTTCATAATTTTGCGAACTTCAGAAAACTTCCCACCATAGCCTTAGGCCCTTCTTAGATTAGACAAAGCATCTGGTCCTTCATTAAGATTTTGACCAACTATGTACAACATAGATGAAGATACATGAAGTATCCTGAGGTGCGGCTTTTCCCTGGACCCAATATGAATACAAGATGTCATGTGTACCAGGCAGAAATGACACGAGGTAGCCACTCTAAAGGGCTGCTATTTAAGAATTAGCCAGTGCGTCAGAAATTTCAACTTTCCAGGACAATAATGTCCTGAAGTTGAGATTTTTAGTTTACAGTTTCAGAACAAAATAAATAGTGGCGAATCTCTAAATAGCTAGCATCCCTAAGAATGACTATATATGCACTTACCCCTGGCTGCCTTTTTTATTTTTGTTTTTTATGTACAGCATAGAGGAGGATACATAGTATGAAAGTATTTGACCAGTCAACCCAAAACAACTAAGGAAATGGATGGAGTAGTCTATGACTTTTTATTTTAAATTCATTTGGAAGTCATTACACAATCTGACCACTATCTAACTGAATACCTTTATGTCAGACTTCTTAGGGACAAATTTCACTAGAAATATTCCTATACGTAATATGTTGCATCAATATTAATAATTTTACCTTTGAAGAGATAAACTCAATACCAGCCAACATGTGCAACCTGATTTCAAAGTTCATACATAAACCTCAATGCGAATTTAAACTAGTGTGAGAATGAACTTACACAAATGGTTAGCTTTGATATCTTGTTGAAAGAATCTGAACATCCTACTTAAAACCTTAAGATCATGGGTTCAATAATTCAAAGCTTATAAATTTATAGGAAATTCCTTCTGCAATTCTTGTGAGACTCCTAGGTAACTCAACCGGACACAGTTGATTCATAATTATAATGAAATGGGTAATACTCATTCTGCCTAGAAGATAGTGGTATACAATAACAACCACGACCCGGTATAGTCACACGGATCCTCTAAAAATACACTATTTTTGGAAGATCCGACACGCAACCAGCGAACAATATTCTCGGAGAGTCCGAGAAGCATACATTTTCATATATCATGTTTTGAGAGTTTAAGTTATATATACCTGTTTGTGCTGACGGGTAAGTGGCTTTTTTTTTTTTTTTTTTTTTTTTTTTTTTTGTGTGTAGTAAAATAAGTTAAGGCAAATATCTATGTTAGTTAATTGTTCATTGATGTGGACCTGGAAGCCTAAATTTTAACTTCTTAGTCCAGTTTTTTGAAAGGTTGAACCCATTCAAATCTTGGTGTAACATAGGTCAGGCCTAGTCCCCTTCTTTTGTTATCTTTCGCGATGGAATGAAAGCACAACCAGTCTCTAAACGGAGGGATTAAATAAATCCAAAAAAAAGTAGGTGGGGGAAAGAGAAGCTTACACAAGCTGGAGAGCAGTTTGGTCGTCGTGGCGAGAGTAATGGGGATTAGGTTCCAGCAGATTTACAGGCAGGAAGTTGCGAGCATCGTTATAATTCTGAGAAGTACTCATTGGCTGCTGCTGCTGATGATTGTATTCAGATCCTCCTGGCATCAAGTTCATTTGCTGTTGTGCTCTCTCTACCTCCGCTATCTGCAACATCTTTCAAAGATTAATTTTGAAGTTAAAGTAATGTTATTTTTATAATAATAGTATCATATAAATATATGGACGTAAGGAGATATACAAATGCATTATTAAGAATACCATAGTACCTTTGCTCGTAGATACATGTTGGCATTCTGCAGCTCAATCTCCTGCAATAAGTTATTTGGCATTCTTTAAAGATGAAAAAAGAACTCCAAATATATATAACCACTACCCTCTTTGTACGATATGAGTGGTTCAGGTCGAAAACGGGTAATGAAAAAATGAATAAATTATCCGACCCGACCTATATTTAATACGGATAAAAAGCGGATCAACCGGCGAATAATATGAGTAACCATATTATCCCTGACTTATTGCATATGATCACTTTTGGGAGAATTCTTAGTCTGCCTAACTTGATGAACCCCAAATTTAAGGGTTTACAAATGTAAAAGTTAGAATCATTGGTTATCCATCGGTTACCCATTGGTTATCTATTTTTTAAATGGATAATATGGTTCTTATCCATATTTGATTCGTTTTTAAATAGTTCATTATCCAACCCATTTTTTAGTAGATAATATGGGTGGTTAACTGTTTTCTGTTAACCATTTTGCCACCCTAGTCACCAATATGCAGGGTTTAGCAAAAAAGGTTTTAACAAAGGTCTATCAGAGACCGTCTCTTTATCTTTCCAGGATAAGGGTATTGTTGCGTCCCACCCCTAGATGCCACTTGTGAGAATACAATGGGTTTGTCAATACACCGGGTTTGTTATTGTTATTGTACGCAGGGTTTAACAAAAAATGTTTTAGTATGTAAAGCACAGGAATGAGTGGTTTTACCCTCTTTTGCATGAGCTCAATTTCTGAGAAGAGCAATTCATTCTGGAAAATCATAAGAAGGTGTCAATCAGGATAATGGGAAAACTAGTGGAATAATTAAGCTAACAATAAGTGGAATTTACCTTTTTGGAACGGACTCTACCAATGGCCTTCTCAAGTTTCCCTTCCAAATTCTTTAGGTCCCTGGGGCTTAAACTGCTCAGTGCCTCTCCAACTATTTGCCTAAACAAAAAGCATAATCGTAAGTCTCGTGATTAATGAGAATTGTGCTAATTCTTATTAGAGTTTATCTCTTTGAACCGACCTGTTATAAGTCTGTATATCTCGTATTTGTCGTCGAAGTTTAGCTGCTTCTTGCTGGTAATACTGAGGAAAAAGTTGCGTCAATTTAATCAACTCTAACTATTATGATTACATTTACTTTGTGCTATAAGTCTTTTGGTTAGTCAAAGACTTATATGCCAGTAGATAATATCCAAACTTGTATGTTAGAGAAACTAGAAATTTATAATTTCATACTAAGACGACGGACTGCTCTATCAGAAACAGCCTCTTTGTCTTCATGAAGATTGGGATAAGGACTGAGTACATCCGTACACACTATCCTCCTCGGACTTCACTCGTAAGATTACACTGAGTTTGTTGTTGTAAACTAACACGTGCTGGGACTGGGACGCTGGGACATGAAATGCTACTAAAGACATTTGTAATATTTTGTGAAACAGAAATTGGAAACTCTATGCTAATACATCAAACATACTCACTCTGTTCCAGTTTATGTGAACCTATTTCCTTTTTGGTCCGTTTCAAAAATGAACTCTTTCTAAATTTAGTAACAATTTAGCTTAAACTTACAATTCTACGAAGCTTTCATAACCACACAAATACTTTGGGTCTCTTTTTGATTTGTTTATGACCACAAATTTCAAAAGTCTTTATTTTTTCTTAAACTACTTACTTGTTTTTACTGTTCATGACTGAGAAGGAGGAGGAGAAACAAGTATACCTGAGTGTTAGCTTCAGAAACAGACCCTTGACTGGTGGAATCAGCATGGTGTTTCTTGTACCTATCAATGGTCGCCCTAACACTGCACATACCCAATTAGAATTGATAAACAAATTAAGGCTTTAACACTATACTCTAATTTAAACCGCATAATTATTTTCTCTTAATTTCCCTCAAAATAACTAAAGCCCGAATTTATTAAAAGCTTACATTCTAACCATCTTAGAAGAAATCTATGAGATAATAGGCCACTGGCCATCATCTCCTTTATTACCTAGTCAAAGATACCAAAAACCCTGGAAACTTTTTACAATGTTCAAAATTTTACTATATTCCTCTCTCTATATAGTTTGAGAATTTTAGACTTTTTGTCAACCAGCTGCATCACAAGAAAAGTCTCCCAGCCACCAAGCCCTTGGTTGAAAATTAAAAGAAAGTTTCAAAGAAATCAATATATAACCAGCATTCTCAGCTTAAATAATTATGAACAACCAAGTCACATCATTCGGCACATCAGCTTAACAACTTGTTTGGATGGTCGTTACCCATTGTATTGTATCGTATTGTTACTTTAAATACGATGTTTGTTTTGGTTGTTACTTAAATTTTATTGTATTATATCGTTAAATCCGTCGTTACGTAACGACGAAATGTGCCACATTATGTAACGACCGATTTGGTATGGTTGCGTCGTTATCTTGTCTTTTTATTTCATCTCACCCTTCACTATTATTAAATAATTTTATTTTATCATTTACTCTACCTTTTTATATATTAAATTTATTTCGTATCATAATTTTTCTTTATAATATTACAAAATTTATTCTTCATATTGCTGGCGCATGATATCATGAAACAACGGTGAACGATACAATCTATCCAAACACTGTATTCATCAAACGATACGGTACAATATAATACAATACGATATGATACATTATAAAACGATATGAAACAACCATCCAAACAAGCTGTAAGTAGTTTTTTTTTTTTTTAGGTAAATTTTACTACTAGGCTAGCTGCCTAGTAGCGATTTATTAATAATAATAAAACGAAAAACAAATAACGTAATGTTGTCCTAAAATCCATAGGACGATAAACAAAGAATAAGACATAACTCCTACTATCAAAATTGGGATTGTAGGCCAAGCTGTAAGTAGTTATTTTGTCCAATTTCACTAAATTATTAGCATTTATATATTTGGGCGGGGTGAGTCAAGTGGTTTTTTTTTTTTTTTTTTGGGTCTTTACAAACTTATTCATTTTTACACTTAAGAGATCTAAAAATGATACTTTCATAACTTTACCATTGTAAATGGCGATGGAGGCCCATTTACTCAATTTTTTTCCACCTCTTTTACCAAAAGAAACTAAATTAGGTAATAAGAACTTTTCTTGGGAGGCTATTTGTCAGTTGTGCAGTAGCAGTGTAAGTAGAATTATAACACAATCAAGCATTTAAATTTTTTATGTAAGCAGAATGGTAACTTGATGGTAAGTTACCTGTTAGAATATGTAAAATATATTGATAGAGTAGAAGTCTATCACATGGTTTAATCTTTTATTATTAGATTATTGCATGTTTGGCATTGTTCTTCATGATTTGAACCTAGGTACTAAGGGACGCCAAAGGGAAACTGATGAAAGCTCTCACTATTCCATTGGGCAGAAGAAACAGCCCTAACCAATATATGCATTCTTTATATATATATATTTTTGCAGAATATTCACAATCCAAGAAAGAATATCGCATAGAATCACAAAAAACTGAATTTTCTGTCATTTATGTCTGAAGGAGGTCATTAACTTACATATAATTCACTAAAATAAAAAGAGAGAGCCTGAGAATATTGAGAGAAAATTCTCTCCCTATAAATAAAACTCTCAAAACTTAAAGGTTGTGTTATTATTTTTCAAACAGTCTGTCTTTCTCCTGAAGAGAATTATTCATAAGCACTGCACACATTATTAGAGGCCTTCTCAATCCCCAAAAAGATTTGATATTAAGATCTTCCACACATTATTAGAGGCCTTCTACAACTAGACAAAATACAAACGCACTCTCTTGGAGTTAGACTTCTTATATATATATATATATATATATATATATATATATATTGTATGCTAACTTAGGAAATGGCTGTATTAGAATGTGAATGCTCATTCATCTTCTAGAAAATCATGGAGGCAAGGCATCTTTATTTATAAAAGAAGTAGTATATAATATATGAATCTATTTTGTTGTGAGAACAACAACATAGTGGGGTTTGGGAAAAGCAGTGTATACGCAAACCTTACCTCTACCTAGGAGTGGCAAACGGGCGGGGCAGGTCGGGTCGGATATTGTTCGGTCGAAACGGGTAATGGAAAAAATGGATAAATTATCCGACCTGAACCATATTTAACACTGGTAATAAACGGGTTAACCGGCGGATAAAATGAGTAACCATATTATCTATTCATGACTTCACATTAGCCTCAAACTCTAATATGAATTTGCTGCCCCTTGCAACAAAAGAACATTATTGAAATAATTTTTTAATATGGTAATTATCCATATTTTACCCATTAGTTACCCATTTGGTTAATCATTTTTTTAATGGATAATATGAGTAATTATCCATATTCGACCCGGTTTAAAAAAATCGGTTATCTAACCCATTTTTAATGGGTTGGGTTAGATGAATAACTATTATTTTTAACCATCTTGTCAGGTCTACCGTCACCTTACCGAAATAGAGAGACGGTTTCCTATAGAATTTCTTGTGAAAAATGATATAATTATCTTTCTATATGTGGTCAAGAAGCAGCATACGGCCTATCAAAATTTTGAAGAATAAACCTTTCAAAATTTTAATAGCTTGAAGGTGCAAAGAGATGCTTAGCTTATCATAGAAGTACTAATTAAGAAGTTGTCGAGACAAATACAAAGAGGTGCTTATTTGTCCTATTTGTCAATTACTATATGTTGTCAACTACTCCTATCCCATCTTATCAAAAGGTGTTTAACTAGAATTTGTTAATTTGGTTAATGTATTATATTAGTGACAAATATAGAAGAAACTATTAAAAATGATTAAATCATTAATTTGAGAGAGAAGAATCACATCAAACTTTAAAATCTAATTCATTAAGCTAATTGAAATTTTGAGAGTTGTAAATTTATATAGTAAAAAATGTTAATCATAAGATTGTCTTTTAAGTGAATCAAAATCTTTGTTGCACTTCAAATTTTGGCCTTAATTGTATCTGAAGTGTAATTTTTATTGGCCTTAAGTGTAGCAAAACGTTTATTGCACTTAAGATCTTTTGGCCTTAAGTGCATTTGAAGTGCAAATTTTTACTTTAGACTTATTAGCCTTAAGTAAATGAAAATGTTTGTTGCACTTCAGATTTTTGACCTTAAGTGCATCTGAGGTGCAATTTTTCACTTAAGATTTATTGGCCTAAAGTGCATCTGAAATGTAATTTTTCAGTTCAGACTTATTAGCCTTAAGTGGATGACACCATTGGTGGCACTTCAGACCTATTTGGCCTTAAGTGTTTTGAAGTGCAATTTTTTCACGTCAGCCATTTTTTCTTTTAATTACTTCAGACCCGACAAGCTGAAGTTGATCGTAAAGCTGGTACGCTTGCAAACTTTTTTGCAAAGTAGGTATAGGTTCAATTGTGACCCCAAAACTGGGTATAGATGCAAAAGCCCAAGCCTAGTTGCTTAATCTTATGTTGGCTCCTTATGAAGTAACAATGTAAAATGTTCATAATATCTCTCAAAATCATCTAAACAATTTTGCCTTGTCCTTTCGAAAATACTTTTGAAAATTCATTGACTGCAACCAGGCCACAGGAACCAAAAATTAAATTTCAAAATTGTAAAATAAATTTCCCAACTTACCGGACATAATCTGGCACAAAATATCTTGTATTGAGCGACAATGAGAAAAGAAAGAACATATTAAGGATTGATGTGTGCACACATAACCTATACAATTTTAGATCAACTGTGGAGTTTCTCAAATTCTTTTGCATTGTCAAGTTAGAATTTTTGTTTCGGTTGCCTTATATAATGAACTCTTTATTTTAGTAAAACCAATGTTACCATTTTAGAACATTAAAAGAAGGAAAAACAGATAGTTAAACGGGATTTTTTAAAGCTAACTCATTCTGTTCTAATTTACTTCATCCACTTTAATTAATTTTAAAGCTTTTTTTGCTGTCTATAATACTTGAATTTTTCAGATATCATGAAGAAATTAACTTTTTTCCAAACTTGCCACAGGAGTAAAGAGCCTGAGAGTATTTATTATATTTTCAATGAACAAATTAAGGTTAATATGATCAATTTAATTGTTAATTAATACAAAAATTTAGATTCCTTAATAGGTGTGAAAGTAACCAAATAATTAATTAAAGTGGACCGTATAGTATATTATTCTGTTTCTTTTTTAGAATGTTACAAAAGGAATAGCATTTTTAAATATAAAGTAAATATAATTTAAACTATCGTTTTACTCTTAACAAGTTATTACCGCCGCACAATACAAATATTGGCATGTTAAATATAAATTAAAACCGAGGGAGTGAGTAAGTAGCTTTCTGCCATATGCCTCGAGATTAGTAGGTCAAGAGGTACCACCAAAGCATCCGGTGCGGTGGATGAAACTATTCTTCTCTTAATTAGAGATCTCGGGTTTGAGCCTTAGGTATGGAAAAATCTTTGGTAGGGAACACTTTCCCTCGAATGGGGCTCTTAGCGGTGCGAATCCGAATATACTCGGGGTCCAATACAGCTACCAGACACTGGGCGGGAAACCCCTCCAAAAAGTAGGTCAAGAGGTCAAAATAAAACCAACCTTTTTCATTAAAGAAATGGACATTGGTTTTGGGAATTGAGTCATCTTTTAAGTTTCCAAGTATTATCCACTGGGTTAAGGATGAACTTAGCTTCTATGGTGAAGACCTGCAACTTACAGTGTGAGAGGAGAAGCTCTGTAACCTTAATTTCGTCGAGGCAGTGATTGGTTGTCCCCTGCCACGCTGGCGCAAGATCCCACAACATATTGGCTTGAATTCATGTCTCTATCTCTCTCCTTTTTACCCAAGGAATAATACCCTCAACTTTACCCTTTTACCCACCTCGAGATCTCTCCACCATTCCCAAACATCCAAAAATTTATCTTTCCTTTCTCCGTCCTTTGCTGTTTCCTCCATTATTTTATACTCTCCTTGTGTTTTTTAGTGTGTGTGTGTGTGAGAGAGAGTGAGGCTTTTAGTGAAGTCTTTCTCTTGAGTTAAAGTGTTTTGAGTGCAGCAGATGAGAAGCAGTCAGTTCAAAGAGCAGCCATTCTCTTCCCTATGCACGAAAGACATCACATAAAAAGTGCAGTGACTCTTTCTCTTTTTTTTTTCGTACCCAACAAATGGTGAAAAATAAGAGATGAAATTGTGACCCTCTAATAGTTTGACTAGGTCTTCATACATATACTCTCCGTTTTCTTATTCATTTTAGTGGACATTAGTTTAAGAAATTACAATATCAGAAATATCCATACTTCTAAACCCTCTTTATAAGAACATGTAAAATTAGATGTTTAAAATAAAATTTAAATTTTAAATTATAGAAAGATATAATTTTCTTAACCGAATAAAAAGGAAAGATATCACGAGTAAATGGAATTGCTTATGGTCCTCTTTAAACGAATTTTCCACCAGGTTAGCTGTTTAAGCTTATAACACCCCAGACTTTAGGCAGAGTCCACCGAGAAGGATGTTGGGTACGCTTTTTAAACCCGTGAGATCCTAGGTCCAAAACGGACAATATCACTAGCCGGTGCAAAGCTTAAATTCAATCAAAGTGTTGAAGATAAAACGCAAGAAAGATCTTAGTGTAGAAAGAAATACCGTAATATACATAAAGAGTAAAATTTTACCCTTTGAGAAAAAAAGTTTTTTTTTTTTGGAATGAAGTAGTAGTGATGAAAGAAACCAACCGAGAAAAGGAATATATGACAAAACCTTGTTGTTGTTTAGCTCAGAACTGAAAATTCGTGTCTGACGTGACCAAATATTCGTGTCTAACTCCCGTATGATATGATGTCTATGGTCCTAATTAATCACATCAAAACCCTAGCCCCATATTTCAATGTTTCATTTCAAGAAAGTACCGAAGGTAACAAACCCATTTACTAAGATCACTCAAAACTTAAGTTTTGACAATCCTGAAATTGGAAACCCTAGAAATAGAAATAATAGAGTAGTTTTATTTGGGGCTGTAGAGAGATAGAATGGTAAAAAGAAGGGCAGAATCTAATTGCCTTTCTTAAATAGCCCTAATTCAGCTTTTGACTGGATGAAAGAGGACTTGATCTGAAACCCTAATCTGTAAGTTGATAGGCTATGGCCTCTGTGATTTCTGAAATGACATGTTATTAAGGAAACGTCAATTGGAGAAGTAAAGAGCAAATCACAACATGACAGCTTAGAGAGAGAGAGGAAATGGCAAAGATGCCAAGAAAATGGAGATAGAGAAAGGGAAAGCTAAGATTTTCGTTGTACTTACTCATATCTCTTAACCTTACTTGTACAACCTATTTCTCTATATCTGTTTTCCAACAGATCTATCTTTAAAATCAAAGAAGCAACTGAGAATAAGCAACAAAAGAAAAGGGTAGTGTTCTAAACCTTATAAAGGAAAAGAAACAAAAAAAATAAAAAAGAAACAATTAGATAAGCAAATCTTTGTGACGAATAAACACAATCTTTTAACTGAACACCATATTTACTTTCTTATAAGAAATCCACACACAAAATCTAGACTGACATATGGCAATCAATCTGAATCTATTTATTCATAACAATAGAAAAGAAAAAAAAACCTAAATTGACACACACAAACAGAGAAAAATATATATTTGGAAAATCAGTTAGCAGAATTTTTTTTAGGTTAAAAGTAGATCTTGGTCATAAATAATTGAACCTGTTATTGGCATATTCATAGAGGCGACCACGGCTGGAGAAGACAATAAGTGCAACTTCAGCATCACAAAGTACAGAAAGCTCATAGGCTTTTTTAAGGAGGCCATTTCTACGCTTACAAAAAGTAACTTGTCGATTTGTAGTATTTTCAATCCTCTTGATTTCAATCTTTCCTCTTCCTGATTTCCTCTGAGAATTAGATGTCTCAAATTCTTCATTAGGAAACACCATCTTCCTTTCTAAAGCTGAGAATAGCAAAACCAATATCACCATCTCGTTAGCTACATAATTTCCAATTTTAATTTTGTGTGCATCCAAATCAAGCAAAACAACAGTTTTTCTTAGACATGCGTATGTTTGTAGTTACTTTTATTATGATGTTTTGATCAGGAAATATAGCAAAGATAAGGTAAAGAAATAAAGAAAGTCTACCTTGCAGAAAAATTCTATATCGTATAGCTTTGAACAGGAGAGCTTGCAGAAAATGGAAGTGAGTTGAACAAGCAGAAGGGTAGTTATAGATGGGAAAAAATTGGACCGTCCAACCGCAATACTACTTTTTGCGTGTATGTCTACACTAAACTACAAATTATTTTTTTGATGTAAAACTTTGGGTGTACACTTTGATTAAACTCCATATCAACCATCCATTTTCTCAAAGTATGGGCAAAAAGGGGAGTGAGAGACAGTAAGAGGTTCTTTTGAAAAGTGACAATTAATGGGATTGAATAGTTTGTTGTGAGTGCAGTCAACCCACAGTTTAAATAGAGTAAACCCTTTATGTATTTTTTTTAAATTAAATTTCAGCTGTAGCCTGTTCAAGATTTCTGCCTATTGAATTCTGACCTCATCTTTGTTTAAGAAAATATTCACAGCTCCACTTCACACCTCCTCCCTGAATTTTTAGATGATTAAACCCAATGTAATTCTATAACCGGAGTTTGGGGAGGATAGTGTGCACGCAAATCTTACTCATACCTTGTAAAGATAAAGAATTTGTTTTCAATATACCCTCAACTCGAGGAACAATAACGAAACAACAAACAAAAATAACAAATATGTAAGTCTATGGAAGTGAACGACACAATATGTAATAATAAAGAACCAAGAATAAGAGAATACAAGAATAGAACTACCACTGCTTGTAAGCTTAGGAGAAACTCACGGCTACCTGTCGACCTTCAACCCTAATTCTCGACCTCTACACCTTCCTATTGTAGCTCATGTCCTCGGTTTGCTGAAACAATGATATGTCCTACCTAATCACCTCTTCTCAATACTTATTTAGTAATTGGAATCACCGACGAGTGCGAATGGTTAGAAACTTTTCACTGTTAACCAGAAATTTTGAATTTAAATTTCAGAAATGAAGAACTTTTTTGTAGATAGTGTTTTACCTCTCTTAAAATGTTTCTTCTGATTCAGTGAATTTCAAGTATCGAATGGTTAAATTAAAAAAAAAAAAAAAAGATTATAAAACGGTCTCTCGATATCCAGAAGTACTTCTCTCTCTTGAATTATTAGAATTTATTTTTTCGCGTCTCTTGAAGTTGTGAGGCCTAGGAATAAGACTCCCATGTGATGTCCTATTCACCATCACCCATTACTCAATTCGTTTATGGTAAGGGTAGGGGGAACCTCATGATACACTTTACTACATTTGGTTGTCATCTATCAGTCTATGGCCGTATGCTGTGTGGTAGCTTTTTATCTTGTGCAGCCAAAATTTACTCCCACTAACTTTACATTGCATTAACGAATTCACCAAGTTGCCTTAGATGTCCGATGTTCAGAAATATCTACCAATGACATAAGGTATGGTAACTACGACAACAATAGGTTGGCCCAGTGAAGTTTTGTTTTTAAGATTGACAAAGGAAGCTCAGGCAAGAACCAGGTTCATCCCTTGTGTACATAGACATTGACAGATTCAAGCACAAGGGATGTACGTGAAGGAGATAAGCTTACCTTGATATATTTGATATCTCCTGATAAAAAAGGTTGCATAATTGATAAGGAGAAGGACTCCTTACTCAAAGAGAACACTATCCAAGATAAGAGAGGAGTTAGAAGGTGAAAATTATCCACCAAGGAAGAGTAGCATTAGAACTCTAGTTATTTCTTGATCTACTAACTCTATATATTGCAGGATGTTATCATTTTACAGGCACGCACAAAAGCAGAAGTTAAACATGAGTTGAGAGCAAAACAACAAGGAATTTTGCAAGCAATTGTTGTGTGATTCAAGTGTGCGAACCTGAAACTACATGAACCAGATAGAAGAACCGGTTCCAAGTATTTGTCTTTTATTGTAGTTCAATCGTAGTAGGTGATTTACAAATTGTACCTTTTAGCTTTATCTAGAGGCAATTGTAATAGATACTCTAAGTATTCAAGTTAGAGTTAACTTGAGGTAGTCACAACAGTTAGAGGCTAGTTGCCACAACGGGATTAGAGTTAATCCTTAAGTTTACAAAGTGCTTTGTAAATGTTGTTTTGGCTAAGTGATTTAGTGAAGTGTTGGGGAAAATCCTACTGAGTAGTAGGTCGTGATTTTTTCACCTTTTGATCCGGGTGTTTTCCACGTAAAAATACTTTTGTTCTTTACTTTCCGCATTTACTATTTCAGCAACAGTAGGTTAAGGAACACTTAGAAGAACCACGTCCTTCTATAATCAATGCACGCGAAAAATTGGACACCACACAAATTACCCCCTCTTGTGTGGTATTGAAGTTAAAACATCAATTGGTATCAGAGCGAGTTATCCTTGAAGAGGCTAACACCTTAGGAGAAGATCAAGATGAGTGCACCACCTAGAAACTGGGAAGTACAATCCACTACTAGGCCACCACTCTTCAACGGCCAATACTACTCCTGGTGGAAAAATAGGACGAGAGATCACATCATAGGAGAAGACTGTGAGCTATGGGACAATGTAACCGATGGTCCACTGGCTACCCTGAAGGAAAATGTTGAAGGAGTAGATGTGCCAAAGACAAGAGCTAACTGCACTGCTGAGGACTTGAAGAAATGAGAGAAGAAAGCTAAAGCCAAGAAATGGCTTGTTTGTGGACTTGGTCCAGATGAGTACAGTAGAATTCAAAATTGTACCACTACTAAGGAAATTTGGGACACTTTGCAAGTGGGCCATGAAGGAACACCTCAAGTGAAGAAGTCTAGGGGAACTCTACTGCATTCTAATATGAGAACTTTAACATGAAGGAAGGGGAAACCATTCAAGAGACGTACACAAGGTTCACTACATTGACAAATAAAGTAAAGTCTCTTGGATGGATCCCGAAGAAGATAGATTTGAGAAGATTTTGACAAGGGTTCTGCCTGTTACTTGGGAGAGCAAAATCACTGCCATTCAGGAATCAAAGAACATGGCCACCCTCCCATTGGATGAATTAACTAGAAATCTTACCGTCTATGAACTTAGAAGACAAACCATGAAGATGGACGTACCTAAGAAGGAAAGGAGTATGGCACTCAGAATCACTGAAGGTCCTGACCTAGAAGATGATGAATTGGCTATGATCACAAAGGAATTCAAGAAGTACCTATGGAGAGGAAAGATTCCTTCAAGAAGTGGAAGCTACAGCAAGTCAAAGGTTCCTGAAAAGCAAACCAATCAAGGATGCTACAAGTGGTGGGAAGACTGATCACCACATCAAGAACTACCCTCAATGAAATATTGAGTGAAAGAAGGAAAGAGCTGAACGAGGGAATTGGTTCAACCCAAGAAAACAAAGGATCAACCAAGGCTATGGTCGCTGCTTGGGGAGAAAGCTCAGATGATGATGACAGGGACGAAAAAGAACTTATGGCCATTGGAGAATCTGATGAGGAAATTGAGGTCCAAGTGAATGGGGCCAGCCAAATATGGTACATGGATAGTGGCTGCTCAAAGCACATGTCAGGTAACAAGAACCAATTCCTTTCACTTGAGGACCTCAAAAAAGGTAATGTCTAATGGGAAGATAGGTGAGATCATTGGGGTTGGAAAGGTAGATAAGACTGATTCTCCCTCTATTGAGAACGTCTACTTGATAGATGGACTAAAGTACAACCTAATAAGTGTATCACAATTGTGTGATAGAGGTCAAATGGTAGCATTCACCTCTCCCAAATGCTTTGTGATTAATCTTACTACTGACAAGATTATTTTGCAGGGAAAAAGAGTAAACAACATATATGTTGTATATCTGTCCACACTTTCAGAAAATGAACTCACTTGCTTAAGTGTGTTGGACAATGATCCCCTCCTTTGGCACAAGAGACTTGGACATGCCAGTCTGAGTCAACTCAACAAATTAGTCTCCAAGGACCCGGTGATAGGGCTGGCTAACATCAAGTTCAAGGAAGATAAAGTTTGTGAGGCTTGTGCAAGGGGGAGGCAGGTAAGTCCTCTTTTAAATGCAAGAATATGGTAAGCACCACCAGGACGATGGAACTGGTCCATATGGATCTTTGTGGTCCAATGAGAACATTAAGCAGAGGTGCTTGTTGATGATTATTTTAGGTTTACTTGGACATTGTTTTTAACATCTAAAGATGAAGAATTTGACATGTTTACTTCTGTTGTTAGAAAAACTCAGGAAACAACTAGGTAATCAACTTCCATTAATTAGGTCTGATCATGGCACTGAATTTGAGAATCCTAAATTTGCTGAATTTTGTGATGAGCATGCTATAGATCATAATTTCTCTGCTCCTAGGACTCCACAACAAAATGGAGTAGTTGAAAGAAAGAATATGACACTTGAAGATATGGCTAGGACTATGCTTCTTTCTAGTAAACTGACTCATAGCTTCTGGGCTGAAGCTGTGAACACTGCATGCTACATCATAAATATGTGCATGGCTAGACCTCTTGTAGAGAAGACTCCCTATGAGTTATTTAAAGGGAGAACACCAAATATATCCCATCTTAGTGCATTTGGATGCAAGGGATTTTTGAACAATAATGGTAAAGACTCCCTAGGTAAGTTTGATCCCATAAGTGATGTGGGAGTATTCTTCACATAGTAAAGCTTATAAGATCTATAACAAAAGAACTATGTGTGAGAAGAAAGTGTACATGTGGTTTTTGATGAAACTAACAATCTTTTTTAGAAGCAGGAACATGTTGAAGAAGCAATTGGGCTAGTAAGGAACTCAAATGAAATCACAACCCAGGATGAAGCTGCACTAGAGGAAGGAACAAGTAATGGAACATGTCCTTCCACCCAGGGTAACATGACAGGGGGAATAGAACAAAGAAGAAATGATCCTCAAACCTCAAGGGAACCTACCCATGAACTTGTTCCTCAACAACAAAACATTGAAGGAACAACTAGGGGAAATCAGTTGGTTGTGAAACCTTACAAGTATCAAAGTTCTCATCCCATTAAGAACATAATTACTGATCCAACCTCTGGAATCAAAACCAGATCTTCATTGAAGAGTCTTTGTGCCTTTGATGCTTTCTTATCTCTTATTGAACCTAAAATGTTGTCGAGGCTTTGTAGGATGAAAACTGGGTAAATGCAATGCAATATGAACTCAACGAATTTGAGAGGAGTCAATTTTTTACCAAGACCCAAGGACAGATCAGTAATTGGCACAAAATGGGTCTTCAGAAACAAACTTGATGAAGATGGAACAGTTACAAGGAATAATGCAAGATTGGTGATTCAAGGATATAGTCAAGAGGAGGGCGTAGACTATGATGAAACCTTTGCTCCAGATGCAAGGTTGGAAGCGATAAGACTCCTCATAGCCTTTGCTACTTACATGGAATTCACTCTCCATCAGATGGATGTCAAGAGTGCCTTCCTCAATGGCTATCTAAAAGAAGAAGTGTTTGTCAAGAAACCTCAGGCTTTGAAAGCAAGGAATGTCCTGATCATGTGTACAAGCTTGACATGAAACTTTATGGGCTCAAGCAGGTTCCAAGAGAATGGTATGAAAGATTATCAAAACGTTTGCTTGAGCATGACTACAAGAGAGGTAAAATTGACAATACTTTATTCTAAAGATCTCTTGGTAGTTCATATGTATGTTGATGATATAATCTTTGGAGCAACCACTGATAAGTTAAGTAAAGAATTTGCTAAACTAATGGGGAGTGAATTTGAAATGAGCATGATGGGTGAGCTTAATTTCTTTTAAGGCTAACAAATTAAATAAAATTCAAATGAACTATGATCCATCAACAGAAGTATGTAAAATTGTTGCTTAAAATGTTTAAAATGGATGATTCCAAAGAAATTAACACTCCCTATTGCAACAATTACAAAGTTGGATATAAATGAACCTGGTTCATTTGCTGATGAGAAGTTGTATAGGGGAATGATTGACTCATTGTTATATCTCAATGCTAGTAGACCTGACATTGTTTTCAGTGTAGGCCTTTGTGCTAGATTTCAGGCAAATCCAAAGGAGTCTCACTTGACTGCAGTCAAAATGATTTTGAGATACCTAAAAGGCACCACTAACCTTTGTCCATGGTATCCAAAAGGTAGTAATCTCAATCTAGTGGGATATGTTGATGCTGATTATGCAGGTTTTCTTGTGGATAGAAAAAGCACCTCAGGTATGGCACACTTTCTTGGCTCATGTCTTGTGTCTTGGGCCACCAAAATGCAAAATTTTGTGGCCTTATCTACTGCTGAAGCTGAGAATGCTATTGTTGTTGATACCCAATTTTTCCCATATATTACTTTCAAAATACATATATACTTTCAAAATAGTGCTCGAACATCAATTAGTATTTTTCATAATTTTTCTGTAATTTTAAAGGATTTTTAATTAATTTATTCCATCATTTTATTATCTAAATAATTACTAATTGCATCACAAATGATTTTATAATAATTTTATTGCTTAATTTTTATCATTTATATTTATATTAAGTTTGATTATTTTATGCATAATTATATTTATATCTTTAGGTTATAATTGCAATAACTTTGCAATAATAGCCCATGTATGCATAATTACTTTATATTTACACGAAAATGACTTTTTATATTTTTATAATATCAAGTAATTATTTTAAATTATTTTCATACACAAATTGCATTTTTCATCATTTATTAACTATTTTATAAATTATTTTATTAATTTAAGTGGGTATTTAAAATATAGCCCTTTTTAATTAAATTTTCGGACCCCAACCCAATAACTATCCAGCCCAATTATTCTAGCCCATAACCCAATATCCAAACCCAATTACCCTACCCGTCCATAACCCGCCCCGACCTAAATTTAATCCTGGCCGTTGGTCCTAGAAGATCAACGGTCAAGGATCAACATTCCTTTTTAATTACACCAACCCCTAAACCCTACCCCCATTTTCCAAATTCGCCGTCCTTCCATCCCTTCTCTTCTCTCTTCTCTCTCACTCCCCTTCGAACCCTAGCCTGTCGTCATTGATATCCCCTTGATTCATGAGGTTTTCCTTCGATTTCATGCCTTATCCGACCTCATTTCTCTACTGGTTGTATGATTTTCACGTTACTTGAGGATAATATCAAGAGATTCGAATCAAATTTGATTCAAAGCCTCTCATTTCTCGATTAATCCGTCTATGTTTATTCCGATATCTGTGAGTACTGATATTTTCGTATTTTTATAGTTTCAAATCTCTGGTTCAAACCAGATTTGATTCACTTCTGTTTATTTTCATGAACCTAGATATTTCTGGTTGAATCCGTTTAGATCTCTTTAGATCTGAAGCGGTTCTGAGTTTGTTTGGTATTTTTCCCTTAAGATTTTCTGTTTTTACTATTATTGTTAACCAATTTTATTTTACCCTAAAAGATAGGGTTTTGATTTCTAATGGGTTTCTGCAAACAATGTTTAAACGTTTAAATGTTTTCAACTCTGGTTTTCTTCTTTACTTTTTCGACTGATTTTTACTTGAGTTTCATCTCTATGTCTTTGATATGTCTTAGAGTTTCAATTATTCGACTATTTATTATACTGTTTTACTCGTTTACTTTAGCTCTGTCAATTAAAGTGATTAATTGGTTTACTTGCCTAAATTAAGGTTTAAAATTAGTACCCGTATTTTCTTATTAAGTTCTTACTTGTTCTTACCTTATTTATGTACCCGTATTACTGGCTGATTTTGTGTTCTGACTCCTAATTGATTTTGTTGATTATTACCTTGTTTAACCTCATTCTTAGATACTGATTGATCTCGTGCAAGATTCTCCTTCAATTAAGTAGTACTTATTTGATTCTGTCCTCTTAATTGATTCATGCTGATCATAATTTATTGCTATAAAAGCCCTTCCCTTGTCCTGGTTTTAAAAAGACACTTACACTCACACACACGTTTTACAACTTCCTCACTGAACAACTTTTGCAACTTAAAACTCTCAAGCTTTCTGCTCTCTCAAAAAACTTAAGTTCTCTCTTTCTATTATTATGATTTGCTGCACTTTTTGGCCGGCTGAAACCCAAGGTTAGATTTGCTGGATTCAAATTTCCATTACATTCCTGTTTACTTTCTTCTCAACTGGTATGCTTTAACTCCTGTTATCCTATTTCTGTTCTATGTGCTTATTTGGATAGTTGTTTTCAAAACCTCAGCATGATTCTATTTGCTATATGACTATATGATTCCACTTAGTGATAATTTCTAAACTAAGTTATCTCCAATAATGTGAAACCTTGTTTAATTCAGTTGTATGTTCTTTGTTCTAAACATGACTAGATATTGCAAACATGTAATTAATGTGTGGTCAATTCTGTCTGTTAATTCAAGTGTCCTTTCTCTTTTGTGATTACTTTAAATACTGGTATGATTATCTAGTATGAATAAATACCAATCTGCTTGAACCATGTGGTGAATATGGATTCTATTTGTTTCTTGGTATTGTAACGATCCGACCGGTCGTTTCGTAGAATCTGCATCTTTATTTCTGTTATTGCCTTATCATGCATTGGTTATACTATTAAGGACGAGTTGGAGTTGGTTGGCTCGGGTTCAGAATGGTTGTAGTAGGAATTGGGACACTTAGTCTCTAAAAATAGCTTTATAGTTGAAAAAGTCAACTAAGGTTTGACTTATTGGTAAACGACCTCGGAATGCGGATTGTATGGCTCGGATAGATTCGTTAGGTGATTTGGGACTTAGGAGTGAGTTCAGAATATTTTTGTGATGTTCGGTGTAGAATTAGGCTTGAATTGGTGAAAGTTAGTTTTTGGTGATTTCCGGTCGGCAGCGGAAAATAGGCTATCACGGTCGAAATGGAATTTCGGAAGTTGGAACAGATTCGTAATGTCATTTTGGATATGTCTGCAAAATTTTAGGTCAATTGGATGTGTTTTGGATAGTTTCGACATCGTTGGTGGATTTTAGAAATTTCAAAGTTCTTAGGCTTGAATTCGATGTGATTTTAGTGTTTTGACGTTTCGAAGGCTCGACTAAGTTTCAATGATGTTATGGGATATGTTGGTAGGTTTGGTTGAGGTCCCAGGGGCCTCGGGTGCATTTCGGATGCTCAAACGAGTACTTTTGGACTTAAGAAAAATGTTGGTTTTCTGGTGTTATCACAACATAGATTTGTTCATCGCGATCGCATGGCAATAACTGTGATCGCGTAGAGTAATCTGGAGCCCGATCATTTTGTGAATCGCGATCGCGGGAGAAGGAGTGCGATCACGTAGTTGTGCAACGTTGGTCAGTGCGACCACGTGAGTATTGGTGCGATCGCGTAGAGTTAGAGAGGCGCGTGTGAAGGCTAGTCAATTGTGCTACGCGATCGCGTGGACAGGTTCGCGATCGCGTACGTTCAGGTCATAAGGAACTGCGATCACGTAGAATATGTTGCGATCGCAGAGAGTATATTTGGGCAGCTGGGGATTAGTGCTTCGCGATCGCGATGTGGGTCCCGCGATCGCGATGAATAAATACCTGAGCAGTATTTAAATAAACCCTCCGCGACCAATACCCACTTTTCTACCACGTTTGAACGGGAAGAGAGCTTTTGAGGCGATTTTGAAGAGAGAAAACCATTGTTCTTCATTGAGGTAAGGATTATGGACCCGGTAACTCGATTATATGTGATTAAGGACCAAATTATCATTGTTTAATTTATGAAAATCAGTAGAAAAAGATGGAAGTAGGGCTTGAGAATATAAGACCTTTTAGGGATGATTTGAGGGGTCAAACGAACTCTGATTTTTGAGTTCTTTATATGTACGGACTCGTGAGATGATGAAGAACATTTGATTTAAAATTTGTTGAGTTCTGAGACGCGGGCCCGGGGGTCAGGTTTTGGCTAATTTCGGGTTTTGTGCTAAAATTGGTATTTTTCAATTGGAATTCATTCCCTTAGCATAATTTGATGTGAAAGATCTGATCTTTATAGATTTGGAGCACTCGGAAGTTGATTTGAGAGGCAAGCGGGTTGCAGAGTAGCTTTTCGGGCTAGTTTGAGGTAAGTAATGTCTTTAAATCCTATCCTGAGGGTATGAAACCCCGGACTTTACATCCTTTCATGGATTTGGAGTGACGCACACTCTAGATGACGAGTGTGGGGCGTGCACGAATTGGAAAATTGGAAAAAAGTGTACCTTTTTAGGAACCTATTGAGTTGCGAAACCGCTTTTAAAGCATATGGTTATTAGTATTACTATGTTTTGTTATACTTGGGCTATAAGCCATGTTTGGGGCCTAGTGCTGATCTGATTTAACCCCTTGGGGCTATTTTACTGATATTCTCACTACTTTGAAACTATGATTTTACACTCAGTCTTTCTTGTGAAATTGTTGACACTCCTATTTGATGATATTACTATTTCTTGAAATGAAATACTATTTTTGGGTCGAGAACCCCGTTTATTTATGGCCCGAGTGGGATGCTGAGAGTGTCTGACTGAGTGAGGCCGAGGGCCAATGTTGTGAGGATGTTATGATATGGGAAAGGTCGAGTGCCTGAGAGTGACTTATTCCATGATGTGGCTTGTTTATAGTGCTTGGGCTGTAGGAGCCCCTCCGAAGTCTGTACACACCCCCAGTGAGCGCAGGTACCTACTGAGTGCGAGTGATGAGTGATTGGGAGGCATGAGTGACAGTGAGGTTGCCTGCGGGGCTGATACTGAGTGATGGTGAGGTGCTTAGGGAAATTGTTACGAGTGATGATTATGGCCCGAGGGGCAGTTTATGATGATAATTTACTAAGTTTGACTATGATTCACTTCATTTTTCAAACTGATATTACTGAGAGTTTTACTGAGAAATATTGGAAAAATATACTTGTTTCAAAGGATTTTCTGGAAATTGGTTTTCGAACTTATGTATATTGTATTGAGACTTGATGTTTTACTGTTTTGTGGATTGGTGTTTTGTGCTGTGTGTTTCATATACTTCAGACTGTGATTTATTTTCATTAGTACTGAGTTGGTGTACTCGTCATTACTCCCTGCACCCCTGTGTGCAGATCCAGGTATTGGTTTGGAGCAGTAGTCATCCGAGCTCATTGTCATCAGCATTTGGGATTTCGAGGTAGCTGTTCAGCGTCCGCAGCTTCTCCACTTCCCTTCTTCATATAGTACTTAGTATTTGATTCATAGACATTTATTATGACATTAGTAGAGTTAGTTTATTTCTTAGATGCCTCGTGATCTGTTGACTCCAGTCTTGGGGGATTTGTTTAGACAGTAGCTTATATTATCTTTGCTTAAAGACTTAAAGAAATTATTTTATACTCTGTTTGCTGGTTATTATTAATTTTTGAGAGATTATATTAAACAAATGTGTAGTTATGTGATGGTTGGCTAGCCTAGTTCCACGATAGGCGCCATCACGACCTGTTAGGATTTGGGGTCGTGACAAGTTGGTATCAGAGAACTAGGTTACATAGGACTCAACGGTCATGAGCATGTTTAGTAGAGTCTTGCGGATTGCTACGGAGACGTCTGTACTTATCTTCGAGAGGCTGCAGAACCCTTAGGAAACATCCCACATTCTTTAATTCTTTTCGTTCGAATCCATTTATTCATCCAAAAGCGTAACTCTTTGAATTCCTTTCATGTATTCGAATGAGCACGCGAGCACTTGGTATCAGTTGTGCGTCATCGCATTTTTACTTCCATGGGTGAGATGTGATTTTTAGCATGTTGATAATGGTCCAGTCGGAAGGACTTGAGGCCGAGTTTTGTCTGTGGCTTGAGTGCTGAGATTTCATTTGTGTGAGCACATGTGTTGGGGGACTTATATGTCCGTTGGTGCCCTTATTGAGGGGACTTTGTGACTAGATGACTACATGGTGAGTGTGATCTGATAAGTTAGATGTATTCAGGTTGTTTGATTGTGACCAGAATGGATTAACGTGAGATGTAGCAAGAACCATCGAGTAATTGACTTCTGAATTGAGTTAGATTATGGCTTCGAGCTGTGAGTGTATTGAAGGACCTCTCGTGTAGCGTAGTTGTGGAGTGAAGTGGATTTTCCTGTTGTGTTCTGAGCTCCTGTGATGTCTTTTGGGCCGACCAACGCCCCAACATCGTTCATGTATTCGATTGACGATATATTCAGCCGTGTTGTAACTCCTTTGTTATTGTATTTATCAATGGAATCTTGTCGTACTCTCGTAGCCAGGGGTAGCATACTCAGCATTGATAATGGTATTACAAGGTCATAGGGAGGAGAAGCTTCGTGCGAAGTTCTCCAAGTGTGAATTTTTGGCTCATTTCAGTAGCATTCTTGGGGCACGTGGTGTCTAGTGAGGGTATTCAGGTGGTTGAACGAGTGTGAGTAGAGCTTCTTGAAGCTCAAGATTTCCTTGACCACAACTCCAGTGTTAGTATTGCCATCAACTTCAGGTTCTTATACCGCTTAATGGGATGCCTCGAGGGCATGCAGTGGTTGTGTTCTAATATAGGAAGGTATAGTGATTGCGTGATAGCTATGATTTTTGGAAGTGTATAGGGAGATATCATTTGGAGGTTAAGGAGGCAAGGTATCTCCTGCGGGTTGTCCTGAGGTGTGTGACCCTTATGTTGATCTTTAGTAAGTTCTCTCTATCAGTAAATGATGTATATTGTAATCTGAGTTTAGATCGCTTGTGGGAGTTTGCATGACCATTGCTATGGTGAATACAAGATTTGCATACGATTTGAGGGTTAGATGGTTTGGGTCATATGAGCTTATGGAGGATTTAGTTGAATCTCACCATAGTATGGTGGCAATGATAGCGTATGGGCATCATGAGTTAGTGTTTGTCTTGATCTTTGGCTTTGAGCCAAGTGGGGGAGTCCACTAATTATAAGATGATTACACGATTGTGTGTTGTATTGGTTTCGATTTGAGGTATGTTGGTGAATCAGTTATGACATGTAGAGGTGGAGTTTGGGAATGACTCAAGTAATGGAATTTCTTCGATACAGGTTGTAATGTACCTTACAGATAGTGGAATTTATGGAATGATTGAGTGGTACTTGAAAGTGTAGTGCGTGCAATGTGTGAGTGTGCTTGTTACTTCAAAGGTGTGGATGACTTTCTTAGTATGTGGTTTGCAAGCGGGGTCAGGTCGTTCTGGTTACTTGGTTAGTGAAATTGAGAAATTGCGTAGAGTGACCGACGTTCGAGAATGGTTCATACGGATTCATGGTTATATGTAGCGATTGAGGGTCTTCAAGGTGTGAAAAGGGCTAGAACTGATATTTATGGGGAGGTGTCAAGGCCTGTGGTGTATTTACCTTATCATGGATTCTATCCATCAGTATCAGGAAAGTGAAGGTAATGACTTTAAATTCGCAGGATGTCTCTTCAGGGTAGGTATTTCTAATGTGGTGCTTTTGGGGATATCTGAGAGAGTATTCAGCGGCTTATGAGCCTTAGATAGTATATTTTATGCTAGGGTTTCGTGTGGTGAGTCTGGATTGAGAGTTGCGATATTATGATAAGAAGAAGTATCGGTTCGAAGGTAAGTTAGAAGGAACTTGAATAAATAGGACAGATGGTAGTAGGTCGGATCGGCATGATAAAAAATAAGGGATATGATTAGTTCTGTGGGTGTGTTGAAGTAATGAGTTGTTACAGGTGTTTCTTAGCAATTCTCTTAGGATTTGATGGCATGCGTAGCTTGGCTGAGTTAGAAGAACTCAGTCTTGACGGTTGGTGTTGTACAAATGTGATTCGGAGGGTTCTTGATGATTTCTACCACGGTTAGAGATGTATATTTTCTACTAGCGTGAGGGCCATGTGATGTATAATGATTTTACTTCTAAATGGGATAAATGGAAAGTTCTTGGCTAGTTGGGTACGTAGTTGTTTGTTGCTAGGAAGGGAGCATGAAGTTCTCATATTCATCATAGGGTAGCATGGTGTATGCGGTATGTTATGTAGGGTTGAGATTTGCATATGTGAGGTCGCGGTTCAATTCTGGAAGGAAGGTAAAAAAAAACAATCTTAGGTAGCATTGGCTGTTTCAGATGACTAGGTAGATGATATCACTATTGAGTGGCGTGATGAGGGTATACATTTCAGAAAGGGCAATGTGTGGAGTTAAGGGTTCTCCCTTAGTATTGCGACGCTCTCTTGTTGGATCGACTGTTAGCATACGAGTTTGCTTGGTGGCACAGAAGAATTTTAGGGGTATCCCCCGTGGAATGATTGAGTATTGGAGACGTGTTGTATATTCAAGCGTTGGAGATGAGATCAGATATGGTAATTCGTGCACTTCATGTGCTTTGAGACTGAGAGTTCTCTTGGACGGATTATTTGTGGCTGTGGACCGTGAAGATGCGAGCAAAGCTAGTCAGATGTTTGTATGTATCATGATTCAGTCATTGTGAACTTTTGGAGCATTATCTATCTGTTGTGGGTGACCAGAGATGATTTAGAGTTATTGATAGGCCCGTATGGGTGTGTATTCTGCACCGAGTCGGAATTGTTGAATCCAAATTGCTATTGTTGCGGGCTGCACCATTCGACTGTCATTGATCTTATTCATATTCTGGTGATCTATGAGTTACCCTTAGGTGTTGCGAGGAGTGGTGACTGTTAGTCATATGCATATATGGTGCGAATCTATTTGGGCTTTATGGCGAGATTTGAGTAAGGTAAAGAATTGGGTGTTGTGGGATTGAGGCGTATTGGTTATGTTCTTTCTGATTCGTGTGGCATGGTATTGTCCGATTTTCCCGTGGTTATGGCAATGCACTTGGAGCACTTGACATCGAATTGCGCATGGTTATTGATGTTGAGAAAGATGGCTTGAAGTATTTCATGTGGACCAGCATTTGGATGGGATCATGCATTGTAGCGGGGTTATGTAGAGGTATGATCCTTGGTGTCAGATTCGTGTTTTCCTATTTTACGGTGTGTGCCAGGCTTTTAGCATGATGCTGTGATAGTAATTGTTAATGGAAGGATAGTCCTCTCGTGTGAATCTTCTATTTTATCAATTGAGCTCTTGGGATGTTTGTATGTGTCATGATTCAGTCATCGTGAACTTTTGGAGAGTTATCTATCTGTTATGGGTGACTAGAGATGATTTAGAGTTATTGATAGCCCAGTATGGGTGTGTATTCTGCACCGAATCAGAATTGTTGACTCCAAATTACTATTGTTGCGGGATGCATCATTCGACTATCATTGATCTTATTCATATTCTGGTGATCTATGAGTTACCCTTAGGTGTTGCGAGGAATGGTGACTGTTAGTCATATGCATATATGGTGCAAATCTATTTGGGCTTTATGGAGAGATTTGAGCAAGGTAAAGAACTGGGTGTTGTGGGATTGAGGCGTATTGGTTATGTTCTTTCTGATTCGTGTGGCATGGTATCGTCCGATTTCCCCGTGGTTATGGCAATGCACTTGGAGCACTTGATATCGAATTACGCATGGTTATTGATGTTGAGCAAGATGGCTTGAAGTATTTCATGTGGACCAGCATTTGGATGGGATCATGCATTGTAGCGGGGTTATGTAGAGGTATGATCCTTGGTGTCAGATTCGTGTGTTCCTATTTTACGGTGTGTGCCAGGATTTTAGCATGATGATGTGATAGTAATTGTTAATGGCAGGATAGTCTTCTCGTGTGAATCTTCTATTTTATCAATTGAGCTCTTGGGATGTTATTATTGAGTGCACGAGTTGCACAAGTTACGGCTCTGGATGCTATTGATATTGATCAGACGAATGGTTGTTGGTTTCTACGTGTCTCTTTCATCATCGACAATATATGGAAGTGTTAGAGCGAGGCATGGTTGATAATAGGGTATGTTCCGGTATCGAATTGTTTGAGAAGCTATTGTGATTAGGAGTTATCACTATGAGTGCTTGAGTCATGCAGTGTATGTATTTCATCTTGGGTTACATATATGACTTGTTACAGTGTGCTCAGACTTATTCAGTTATAGTTGTGGTATTTTGAGCTTGTAAATTGATTCAGAAGTGAAAATATAGTTCTAAAGTTTATGGGTCAAGATTGGATTTCGAAATTTCATCTGTATGGCGCTATCAGACCTATATGGGTCAGGGTGACGTGGAATCATCTCCGAATAGGTGCATGGTATGTTACACGACAATTTTGGTGGTGTTTGGAACAGCTCTAGGCACGTTCGAGGACGATCGTGTGTTTAAGTGGGGGAGAATGTAACGACCCGACCGGTCGTTCCGTAGAATCTGCATCTTTATTTCTGTTATTGCCTTATCATGCACTAGTTATACTGTTTAGGACGAGTTGGAGTTGGTTGGCTGTTCATACCTAATTTTTCCTCAAATTTCTTTTCAAACCTACATGTTACCTTTAAAATCACTTTTAATGTGAGTGGTATTTTCTCCACAATTTTTCGTATTTTCTATTTATTTAGTATTTTTTTGTATTCAATAATTATTCATAAATTATATTATAAATAATTTCAAAATATTTCCCATCTCAATATATTATTTGTAATCTTATTTAATTCTATTATGATTTAACTATTTCACAAATTAACCAGTTAGGCACTATTCAATTAGGATTATACAAATTTTGCAACTATGGCCTAATTGCGCATTCATGCTATTTTCAATTCGATAATCAATCATTTTTATATTTTTTATATTAGCTAATTACCATAATTTTCATCCATGTGGCATTAATTTCATTTTTGCATAATTATTGGCTATTTTAGTAATTATATATTTGATTTTATGGGTATTTAACAATTAGCCACATTTTATTTAAATTCTAGCCTAATTTTAACCCAACCCATCAGATTATAATAACCCAATTCCATACCCAGCCCAAACCAAATCCTACCTGGCCCAACCCCGGATCAATCTGAGCCGTTGATCAAATTAGATCAACGACCCATATCATTATTTCCTTAATTAATTCGAACTAACCCCCCAACCCCTCTTATTTGCTCACCGTCTCTCATCTCTCTACTCTGATCTCTCTCTCTCTCTCTAAGTCTCTTCCGCTTCCGATGACTCTCTTCATCTTCTTCGGCCACCCCTCGCCGGAGACCTTGAAACCTTCATCACCCCCTGCTCTCATGGCTCTCTTATGACGGTAATGTCATCTCTAAGGCCCTCAAAGGGAAAGGATTTGTCTACTCACACCCATGGTGTTTCTGTTTACTTCAAGTCTCCAAAGCTTGATTTCGAGTAAGGTTTATGATCCTTGAGGCTCGAGCCAGTGTTGTTCGAGGTTCTTCTCATCTTCTCTGAGGTTTTCTGTACAACCCTAATGTTTGAAACTTCCGACCCTTTTAGATCCTCAATAGATCTATGTCTATTACGAGCTATTATGATGTTTCCTTAAAGGGTTTCTATTGTTTCCTAAGCGATTCTTCACTTCCAATAAGGGTTTTCTAAAACCTTTTCTTCAAAAATGATTTCCTCAAAGTTTAAGTGTTGTCCTGTGATTTTTTCTCATGTGCTTAAACGGTTTTGTTAAATATAATTTTAATCACGATTTATTATGTTAAAACTTTAGTTTTAACACTGTATTCTAATCCTGAGTATGTCTTTATTGATTTGTTCCTTCGATTTGTATGTGTTTCCCCATGAGTAACCCTTGATTCTTCCTGTGATTTTACCCCACCGTACTTATTAGGGTTTTCTGACTATTCACTTTTGCCTATATCATGANTAATACTATGTGCTGGCCTGAATCCTGATTCTATGTGATTCTTACTTTGCTATGCTATTGGACTTTTGATTCTATTGCTTCTTGCCTAATGTGTGTTTGTCCCGCTTAAATCAGTACTATTTTTAAGATTCTTGAATCCCTGAATGATTGTGAGTAGTACTATACTGATTTTCACACGATATTCTCTACTGATTCGGAATATTTCCTTAAATACATGAGGCTTTCCCTTAATTAGTACTAATTTCGAACCCCTGATTTCCTGTGTTGATACTCTTTATTGATTTTCGACTACTTTTCTTGTTTTTACAACTTTAAATCATTCTCTTACCTTATTATGTGGTTGATTGCACTATTAATTGATTCTTATTGTTATTTCCTTAATTAGACTTTATGTACCTAGCTCTAATTACTTATTCTGTACTTACAATGTTTGAATTCTTTCCTTGATTGTTATACTCCTGCTATGTGAATTCTTTCCTCATTTGCTACCTCTTCTTTACCGTTTGAAATGACTCCCTTAATTAAGGGAAGACTTGAGCTGATTCTTATTTTAATTGATTCTGAGTTCTATAATTACTGAACAAATTGATTCCTTCCTTATTAATCATGTACTGATTCTTCTTGCCTTATATGTTACTGGTTCTTACCGTTTGAATTAATTCCCTTAACCTAAGGGAGTACTTGCCTTAGTTCTCAGATTGATTGATTCTGAGTTCCTCAATTATTATGCTATCATGATTCCTACCTTATTTACCTAGCCTTAAAACTATTATATATATGCTCTCTTAGGACAGAAAAGACGAACATTGTGGTTCAAAACTATCTCTTACACTTAAAATCTCTGCTCTATTTCTCTTGTGCTACTTGCTACTGTCTAATTGTTAGCCGGCTGCAAGCCAAGGCTAACTATTGTGCTATCTCTCTTGCTCATTCTGTGTTTACTACCTCTTATATTGGTATGTCCTGATTTCAATTCAAGTCTCAAAAACAACATGATTCTTTTATTACTTCAATTCATCCTGTTCTTAGTTTGTTTTTACTTATGGTTCTATTGTTCAACTTGCAACTAATCTGTCCGTTTCATGGCTTATTAGCATGTCCCTGAATGTGATCCCTTCCTTAGACTCAGCATGTTTATATCCCCATTTAGATTCTAATTCAATCATGTTTCTCTGATTATTAGTCTAAACTTCTGTGTGGTAGTATAACATGTACTTTATGATGGTTTTGTTCTGTGTAGTTTTGAAATACCAACTGTACTTTAGACCCTTGAATCCCCTTAGGACTTCTGTGACTCTGAACCTATGTAGGACTCTGCCCACTGTGTGCTTACACTTACATGCTCTATATTTGTCCCCAACTCCTCATTACCCTGTTTGTGATTGCTAAACTTATCCTAGTTCTTGTTCTACATGTGTTGTTCCCGAGATTAGAATGTTGTTTGTTCTGGCTGCCCTACTCTTTTCAAACTATTTTACTGAATAAAAATCTTCTACTATTTTTTTTCAAAACTCATTTCTTTTGAATCAGTCTTTCTTGTTTAAACTGTTTTCCTACTAAATCTCTGTCAAAAACCTTTTCAAACTCATCCCTAGCACTTCACTTTACTCCTAGATTTTTAAGTTCCACCCCCTCAGTGTGAGCACTGCTTTGGGAACCTCTTGAGTTCCCTCTGAACTTTGACTTACTGAGGCTGGTATTTCCACACTGCACATGTTTAACTCTTGGTTACTATGTTTGGGTGTGAGCACTGTCCGGGAGCCCCTGAGGTCCTTTGGGAACTTTGACACACCCGGACTATGAAAGACTATGAAACACTGAAGGCATTGAGGTTTGGAGGATCTGGGACTAAGTGAAGGCTCCCTATAGAAGTAACTTCTTATTTTTCTTTGGTTATGTAATTCATAATTCCTGGCCTGTAATAATTTGTAGACGAATATTTGGGGATGGATAGTGAAAAGGGGAGGGTAGTTACATAGGTTAGCTCTAGTAATGGGTAGCAACCATGCCTTAGGTTTATATTTCCTATGTGTGCATTAGAATGCTCAATGCATTCCAAGCATGCCATAGATATCATGTTCTTAGGTTTACTGCTTCAACATCTTATTCGGCCATGATCACCACTCAGAAATACTGTTTCTAGGCTAAGTAATAATATTAACCCAACAACTATTGATCTTGCATGAGAAATCATATTCCTTGGGTTCTGTGGATATTGTTTCAGCATGTTCATCCTCATGTCATTTAGGAAAAATCCTGTGTTAGAATATGTACTTTGCATTACTTTATACGTTTCCATGTACACCTAAGAATCATGTATTAGTCTTAACAAACTAATAAACAAGTGTTTTTGTTAAACTGCGATGTTCTGCCTTAAGACAAATGCGTAATAAATAAGTCCTTCTAAATTTTTTCTAAACACGTTCTGACACTGAAACACTCATGCATTCAGAATATCATGTTTAGGTCTTGTATCATTCTGTATTTTCTTTGCATTAGATATCATGCTTCTTAGGATTGCATTTGTATTCGTGTAAGCACCCCTAGCCTGATTATGGATAAAAGCGACTCATCCACGTTCAGTAATTATTTCCTAAAATCTGGAAATTTAGAACAGTACGACTTGAACAAATTTATGTAGTAATTGGTACGCGTAGGCAAGCCTTAAGTGCTAAACCTGTTAAAAAACTGAAAGTATACTCCTTTATACCTACTGCTGGACTATTAACAGGTTAAAAATCAGTAAGTATGAAACTAATAAAATTCCTTCTCAGAATTCAGTAATAAAGCTGCCTCACTATTGCATTCTAGCCTAGATATCATGCCTTAGGATTCTGAAGTTAATAAGGCCTTACTTGTGTTTGAGTCGTGCTAATTATGTGCATAATCTGTGGAGGAATACTTGAGCCTCGTATCTTCTCTTATTTGTTTTCCCCTTATCTGCAGTCCTAATTATCGTTGTTTGTCGCTTAGAATCTTGTCCTTTAAACCTAGGGGTCAGCCAAGTACTTCCTTTTAGGATAGTAGTCCTAGCCTCCTCCGGGACTGATAGGATGGGACAAGTAATAGCACGCAATAGAGCTTGTGACCAAACACGCGCTTTAATCACCTTTACGGGTGGGAAAGGGTAGAATATGGATATGATGACCGATGCGCTAATACCACGTGTAGCCCCTCTTTGAGGAGCGTCTATTGGGTATTGCATTGATGTGATCCATATTATGTTAAACCTAGGATATCCCTCCTTTAAATATTATATTAGTTCTTTTCCTTTCCAAAATTCAATAACTTGAACACTTGTTTGAAATCCCCTCTTACTTGAGCCCCTTTACCTGTTATTTGTTAATTGTACGAATTCACAAAAACTATTTGGCCGGGAACCACATTTGTGGATCTTGAGGGGTGCCTAATACCTTCCACTTGGGATAACTTCAAGCCCTTACCCGATCTCTGGTGATTCAAACTAGTTTCATGAGTTAATTACTCTAGGTACCCTAACGCACCTTAAATAATCGTTAGGTGGCGACTCTTCTCTTTTAATAACCCTCTTCCTTTAAAAGAGTTTTCATAATGTCACAAACGCGATCTCCGCGAGGAAAAAAGGGGCGCGACAACATGGCGATTCTGCTGGGGATTATACCTAGGCTTTTACCATTACAAATCGTTCCGTGAATCCGTACCTTTAATCTGTTTCATACTTTCACCCTTTTCCCTGCTACCTGCAATTAATTGTTTACTTCTTTCAAGCATTTATTTCACAAAGCAAAACTGATATATCTCTTTGTTTTCTTTTGTAACGGCTTTCAATCATAACTGTTGTACCGCTTTTCTTAACGTGCAAATACATCTGTTTAAATGCTTATTTATTGCATATCATGCTCAACATTCACACTCCACTCGTGCCAAACAAAATACTATAGCAACGCTTTAATGAGTGGTTTCGCTCTTCCTATATTATTACCCCTTAAATTCGGAAAGGCGTATTTGCGGTAAAACTAGTCGATCAGCGGTTCAGTCGACAGTTCCATGCCTTCCCCCTTTAGTTGTCCGCTCAAGGGTACCAGTCTAAAACCCCATAGAAACCTTACTCCATTATACTATTGAATGCATCATGGTCAAACCTAGCCGGGCTAACGTGTTGTCCGCACAATAGCCTTTAAGATAGCCTTGTCCAAAGTCCACTGGGTTTCCCTAAAACCCAAACGTACACCCTCACGTTCTGTGCATTTATTTGGAGAACTAAATGCTTCCTGCTAATTATTGATGTTAAATAGTCGAGTCCGGTGGGGGTAAGGGCCTAATCTTATTTGCTTTGCAGAAAATGAGGCACGAAATACCCAGATTCGATATGGTCTCCAATATTCACCCAAGACTGCTAAGTTGGTGGGAGGACCTCCATTCTAGTGACAAAACTATCGTCAGAAAACACCTGGGCAATCTACCATCCCTCCTAGAAATCCAGCCAAACAAAATGATGATAGAGGCTTCCACTTTATTCTGGATTTGCGAAAGATCTGTGTTCCACTTTGGGAACATTGAAATGACTCCTTTGTTGGAAGAAATAGGGGGACTGGCTAACTTAGTGTGGGAAACTCCAGGGTTGCTAATGCCTGAGAACCGCACAGGCAGAGGTTTCCTCAAGATGATGGGTCTGAAGAAGAATACAAAATTGGTATGTCTGAGGGATTCATACATTCCTTTTGACTATTTGTATGAAAGGTACGATCACAACAAATCATACCGCATCTACCAGGACGAGTTTCCTATCACTCCTCTGGGGCACATCCATCGCCGAGTGTTCGTGTTTATGGTATGCTTTTTGGGTCTGATTGCGTTCCCGATGAAGAAGGAAAGGATTCATACTAGGTTAGCCATGGTAACTAACACACTAATGTAAGGAATAGACGAGAAAAACTTTAGCATTGTGCCCACGATCATTGCGGACATATATCGGGCTTTGGAAATGTGTCAAAAAGGAGCAAAGAATTTCGAAGGTTGCAACTTATTACTTCAACTTTGGCTCATGGAACATCTGCAAAGAGGCGAATACCGAAAAGACATTCATCGAAGAATGTGGGATGACCACATCACTTTCCATCACCCAAAGAGAATGAATTATATTCCTGACATGTTCGTTCAGCCTGAGAATGCCTAGGGATGGGTGGAACTCTTCGGTAACCTGACTGAGGAACAGATTCAATGGATGTTTGAGTGGTTCCCGACAGACGAGTTTATCATTCGATCCCGAGATGCTTCTTTCCTAATACTGATCGATCTAAGGGGGACATACCCTTACGCCCCTCTCCGAGTCATGAGGCGAGCAAGTAGGAAGCAGGTCATACCTAGGGTCGAGAAAATGAGCCATCTTCGAGCAGACTTTCAAAATGATGACAGCCCTCATAAATCCCAAGCTCAGCACCTATGGCACTGCAAGATTATGCTTGAGAAGGATACCATCGAGCCAGACATGTATCACGCCGGTTGTACTCCTTTCTATCTTGGTTGGTTAGAAGAAGATCTGGGTGGTCAAATCGAGCCGGGGTTCGTTCGAGGTCACAGGGTTATAGATGAAAGGGCTGAAGCACGAGTTAAGTTCAATCAGCTGCACAAAAGGATCCGTGAATGTGAGGATGATCATCACAAGATACATGAGTCCAATAAGAAGCTGATCGAGGAGTGGAAGGATATGGCCGTCAGCACCAACAATAGGCTGGGATACTTAGAACGAGGTATAGTTGAGCTGGAGGAGAAATTCATCAAAAGGATCGAGACTTGCCAAAAGGCTGAGGGAGCTGAAGGGGGATATCTAGCCAGAACCTACCTACTGTTGGGTCTTCGCGAGTTGGGAAAGCTAATCAAGGGAAGCAAGAATGCCGAATCTGGGGAAGGTCCTTCTGGGACCAAATAGATAGGGGTGTTTTCTTTTATCTTCTTTGTTGATGTAATAAGGCCAATGGCCATTAGTGACTTTTATCTTCCGTTATTTAGAGTTGTTTTGAGATTTGCCTATTTTTCTTATCAATAAAATGAGGCATTTAACACTTTAAATTCTCCAAATCAATTTGTTGCTAGGCCTACCTCGGGCACAAAGAGGTTCCCAACTTAGGGCACGCTTTACATTTCCGCATTTTGTGTTTAATACAGCAATATTCTTTTTCATAATCCTCACTGACTTGGTTACCTTTTTGTTTTTATTTATTCTATTCTTATTCCCCTCCCCAAAGGTTAGTTCGTGCATTCTGGCATCATCAGCCTATCACACAAGATCCAAGGGCCCTCCACCTACTCCTCCCCCTAGTCATCCCAAAGGCAGAAACAAAGGCAAAAGTAAGATGGCAGAATCTAGCGGTATCAGGAAGGAAAATACGGTTGAACAGGTAGAGGCCACTGACGGCCGAGGTATTTAGGTCTTGCATGAGAATATGTCACCACTGGAACAAAAAATGCTGAAGCTTCAAGAAGAACTCGACCAAGTCCGGAATTTGGCCAACCTGTCATTTTCCCTCAACGTCCTAGACGTCAACTTTCCAAATGCTCAAAACCCTACACCTCCACAGAATATCCCAATACAGCAGAGTCATCCTACACCTCATCATCACACCACTCCCCCAATGAACCAAACTCTCCCGGCACAGTGCAATGCCTGCCACAACACTCCAACACTCATCCCAGAACCTCAAAACCCCACGAAGGACCATTTCCACGCCTACAACAATCCCATCTATGCGGAAACTATGACCCACACCACTCTGCCTGTCACACATATATTCGAGTCTGATGAAAAGGATTTACTTATCAAAAACTTGGCCGAGGAGCTTAGGAAACTGACTAGCCGAGTTCAAGGTGTTGAAGGAACTAAGGGAATCAAAGGGTTGAATTATGAAGACCTTTGTATCCAACCTGATGTCGAACTGCCCAAGGGGTAGAAACCTCCAAAGTTTGAAATGTTTGACGGTACTGGTGATCCGAGGGTCCATCTAAGGACCTATTGTGACAAGTTGGTCGGCGTAGGAAAGGATGAAAGAATTCGCATGAAGTTGTTCATGAGGAGTTTGAAGGGAGATGCACTATCTTGGTACATCAGCTAAGACCCCAAGAAATGGTCAAACTGGGTAGGTATGGCATCTGACTTCATGGATAGGTTTAGATTCAATACTGAGAATGCACCAGATGTGTTCTACATCCAAAACTTGAAGAAGAAACCCATAGAAACCTTTCGCGAGTATGCTACTCGTTAGAGGTCTGAAGCTGCTAAAGTCAGACCCGCTCTAGAGGGGGAGCAAATGAACAAATTCTTTTTCCGGGCTCAGGACCCGCAGTATTATGAGCGATTGATGATGGTTGAAGGCCACAAGTTCTCCGACATCATCAAATTAGGAGAGCGAATTGAAGAGGGCATCAAGAGCGGTATGGTTACGAATTTTGAAGCCTTACAAGCTACTAACAAGGCTTTACAGTCAGGTGGTGTGTCTAAGAAGAGGGACGTGAGAGCTGTAATGGTTGCACAAAGAGCCAAATCCCCACTCAAATACCAAACCTATCCAACACCTCCACTTACATACCAACCAACCCTGAACTACCAAGAACCCTCGCCTTCTTACCAGGCTCCACCACTCACTTACCAAACTCCACCGCCCGCCTACCAATCTCCACCACCCGCATATCAACCTTCTTTACCTAGATACTCCCAATCCGCTTCTGTCTACCATACTTATAATTCCCATCCATCTCATTACCAATCATCCCCTACCCGTCAAATCTTCCCTAGGACTCGTCCTAACTTTGATCGCCACCCTAAAAAACAATACACCGCCATAGCCGAGCCCATTGACCAGCTGTATGAAAAGCTGAAAGCTGCTGGTTACGTCACACCTATCCCTGCTGCCTACCTTGAGAACCCTTCTCAGTGGGTTAACCTAAAAAAATCATGTGCATACCATTCTGGCATGAAAGGACACACCGTCGAAGAATGCCGCTCTCTGAAAGATAAGATACAGACTATCATTGATAACAAGATTATTATGGCGAAAGACCCCGCTCCAAACGTCCGCAACAATCCTTTACCAGACCATAAGGGTGGAGGTATCCACATGATTGAGATAGAAGATGATTGGGATCCCAAGGGATCAATCGGGTTGATCACAGAAGGCGATGACCCAAAGAAACCTGCAGTCACTCTCAAGCCGATCATAGTCCAGATTCAACCATCTGAGAATGCTGAGTTGAATATGTCTATCCCACTGGAGTTTGAAGCAGCGCCGCCTGCAAAGGCACCAACACCGATTGAAGTCGAGTTTGTATCTCCAACAAACGCACCAGCACCGTTCGAGGTTGCAGTCCTTCCACCCCGAACACACGTTCCAGTTGAGGTAAGGATGGCCGCACCGATTCCGGTGGCAATGACAACCACACCACCTTTCTACTCGAATGCTATCCCTTGGGACTATACCGCCGAGGCGAGAAGGAAAGGCAAGAACAGGTCTGAGGAAGCTGTCTCAGCACATGGTATGACGAGAACTGGTAGAGTCTATACCCCTGAGTATCTGGCTGAGTCAAGCAAGCAAGCTACCAACCGGCCTCCCCTCATTGAAACAAGTTCAGATGACCTTTGGAGGAAAATTCAATCTAAGGAGTATTCGATCATCGACCAACTGAACAAGACACCAGCACAAATATCCATCCTTTCTTTGCTATAGAACTTCGAAGCACACAGGAATGCGCTGTTGAGGTACTGAACGAAGCATATGTGCCGAACAACATCACTAGCGGGGAAATAGCCAATATGGTGGGCCAGGTGTTGGAGAGTCATAAGATCACCTTCCATGAATATGAGTTACCACCCGAGGGATTGGGACACAACATAGCGCTGCACATCACCGTGCAATGTGAAGATCATTTCATCACGAGGAGCTTGATAGATGGAGGTTCCAGTCATAACATTTGTCCGTTGATAACACTCAAGAAATTGGGTAAAGGACTGCATGAGATAAGAGAGGGAGCGATCAACGTAAAAGCCTTCGATGGTTCTCAAAGGTCTACTATTGGGGAGATTAGTCTATATCTACAGATGGGACCGACTTGGTTCGAGGTGGATTTCCAATTAATAGACGTGCCGACATCTTACAACCTGCTGTTGGGGCAACCCTGGATCCATGCTGCCGGGGACGTAGCGTCAACACTGCATCAGGCGGTAAAATTCGAGTGGAACCACCAAGAGGTGATTATTCACGGTGACGGTATCAATCATATTTATGGTCGCCAGACTATCCCGATCATCGAGGGAAGAAGAAAGCTGGGTGGAGGAAATTACCACCATATTGAACGGGTCAATGCTATCGATAAGGACAAGTGGTGGGATAGTAAGATCGAGAGAATCCTGAACTGGAGAGGATACAATCCAGACAAAGGGCTCAGTAAGAACCTCCAAGGGATCACGAAGCCCATCAAGCTCAAGAAACATGATACTACTTTCGGTCTGGGGTATGAATACACCAGGGAAGAATTCAACGACTGGTCACCACCGTGGTGCGGTCCCTACTACCCTTTGGAGCAGCCAATACCTCATCTAGAACAAACCTTTAAGCAGGCCGACATTATCTATGGATCAGACAAAGAGGAAGCACTTGCAGCAATGAGGAATTTGTTCCTAGAGGACGACAATATGGATTGCTGTGTTGTTCTCGAGGAGGAGGGGGAGGAAGGCCTTTCCATACATGCAGTAAGCAAGGGAACATATCTCAAGAACTGGTCTATCAGGACCACCAAAGTCCGACGAGCCTCGGGGTAGCAAGGCTAAAACAAGCATTACTTACTGTTTTATTTACTAAATGATTTTCCCTTCTCTGCATTTTCAATTCCTGCAATAAGATCCTCAATGTTCAAAACTATTATGCAATTTATCAAAGCATCTTATAATTTCCCTTAAGTATCCGATATTTATTGTTACTATTTTTCTCTCATTACTTTATCTATACAGCATTACTATTACTTGTCTTGATGAACCGATGACTGTGACGTGCAACGAGACGACGCAGCAAATAGACATTGATTCAGATGAAGATGATATACCCGATGAGATAGTTAAAGAGGTCGAAAACTTTGAAAACAGACCTAAGTCCAACCTGGATGAGACTGAGGTTATCAACCTGGGAGATTCAGAAAATGTCAAGGAAACACGGATCAGCATTCACTTGTCACCGTCCGAAAAGAAAGAATACACAGAGTTTCTATAGGAGTATGAAGACATATTTGCCTGGTCGTATGACGACATGACTGGTCTAAGTACGTCCATTGTGGCTCACAAGTTTCCAACCAATCCAACATGTTTGCCGGTAAAACAAAAGCTCAGAAAGTTCAAACCTGACATGAGTTTGAAAATCAAAGAAGAACTTACTAAGCAGATCAACGCCAAAGTCCTCCGGGTGGTTGAATACCCGACATGGTTAGCCAACATTGTACATGTGTCGAAGAAAGACGGGAAGGTCAGAGTCTGTGTCGACTACCGGGATCTCAACCGGGCCAGTCCGAATGATGACTTCCCCTTGCCAAATATACACATTCTAATGGACAATTGCGCCAAGCATGAATTACAGTCATTCGTGGATTGCTTCGCTGGTTATCATCAACTTTGGATGGATGAAGAAGATGCTGAGAGAACGGCGTTCATTACGCCCTGGGGAGTGTACTGTTACAAGATGATGCCGTTCGGCCTAAAGAATGCAGGAGCCACCTACATGAGGGCTTTGACCACCATATTCCATGACATGATTCACAAGGAGATGGAGGTATATGTGGATGACGTCATCAAATCAAAGAAAGCTGCTGACCACATGGAGGATTTGAGGAAGTTCTTCAATAGGTTGCGAAAATACATTCTAAAGCTGAACCCCGCGAAGTGTGCATTCGGGTTTCCTGCTGGGAAGTTGCTGGGGTTCATTGTCAGCCCCCGGGGAATAGAATTGGATCCGTCAAAGGTCAAAGCCATTCAGGAACTACCACTGCCAAAGAACAAGAAAGATGTTATGAGCTTCCTGGGGAGGCTTAATTACATCAGCCGATTCATAGCACAATCTACAGTCATCTGTGAGCCGATCTTCAAGATGCTGAAGAAGGACGCCGCACCTAAGTGGACCGAGGATTGTCAAAAAGCTTTCGACAGAATCAAAGAGTATTTGTCAACACCGCCGGTCTTAGTACCACCTGAGCCGAGTAGACCCCTGCTACTCTACCTTGCCGTACTAGATGGAGCTTTCGGTTGCGTTCTTAGGCAACATGATAAAACAGGTAGAAAAGAGCAAGCCATTTACAATCTCAGCAAGAAGTTCACTCCGTACGAGGCCCGGTATTCTTTATTGGAATGCGCGTGCTGCGCTTTGACTTGGGTCGCGCAGAAGCTAAGGCACTACTTCTGTGCCTACACGACATATCTCATATCAAGGATGGATCCACTGAAATACATCTTTCAGAAGCCTATGCCCACTGGCAAGCTAGCCAAGTGGCAAATCCTACTAAGCAAATTCGACATTATCTATGTAACTCAAAAAGCGGTCAAGGGGCAGGCATTGGCAGACCATCTTGCTGAGAATCCCGTGGATGGAGAATGCGAACCCCTGTAAACATATTTTCTTGATGGAGAGGTATCATTTGTAGGAGAAGATATTGCAGAATCCTACGATGGTTGGAGATTGTTCTTTGACGGAGCGACAAACTTCAAGGGAGTCGGTATTGGAGCAGTCCTAGTATCAGAGACCGGCCAGCATTATCCAATATCCGCCAAACCCAGATTTCCCTGCGCCAACAACATGGCAGAATATGAGGTCTGCATCTTAGGGCTCAACATGGCCATTGACATGAACTTCCATGAGCTGTTAGTGATTGGTGACTCGGACTTATTGGTAAATCAGGTACAAGGAGAAGGGGAAACCAAGAATTCCAAGATACTACCTTATCTGCATCATGTTCAATAGTTGAGAAAGAGGTTCACAAAGATAGAATTCTGGTATGTCCCTAGAATCCAGAATGAGTTCGCCGATGCATTGGCTACTCTGTCGTCTATGATTCAGCATCCAGACAAAAACTTCATTGATCCCATTATAGTGAAAATCCATAATCATCCGGCTTACTGTGCCCATGTCGAAGAAGAAGCAGACGGAAATCCTTGATTCCATGACATCAACGAATACTTGGCAAAAGGAGAATACCTGGAACTTGCAAATGCCACTCAGAAACGCACACTTCAGAGATTGTCTAACAATTTCTTTCACATCGGAGGAATTCTGTATAGGAGAACTCCCGACTTGGGATTATTAAGGTGTGTCGACGCAAAAGAAGCATCAAAACTACTGGAAGAAATTCATGCTGGGACCTGCGGTCCACATATGAATGGGTTTGTATTAGCAAAGAAGATACTCCGAGCTGGTTAATTCTGGATGATACCACCGCTGTCAGATACATGGAGATATGATAAAGGTACCTCCGAGTGAGCTTAATACAACAAGTTCCCCGTGGTCGTTCGCCGCTTGGGGCATGTACGTCATTGGACCAATCGAGCCTGCTGCCTCCAACGGACACAGGTTCATTCTGGTTGCCATTGATTACTTTACTAAATGGGTCGAAGCAGCCTCCTACAAAGCAGTTACCAAGAAAGTTGTGGCCGATTTCGTCCGCGACCGCATTGTTTGCCGATTCAGAGTGCTAGAGTCAATCATCACCGATAATGGTTCCAATATCAACAGTGACTTAATGAAAGCTGTTGGCCCATGTCACTGAATGGGTTTTGAAGATTGACAAAATATGACAAGTTGAACCAGGTCCATCATAGCATACACATTTGAACGGAACAGTTGGCAAAAGAATCATACTTGCATAGGAGACATCAGTGTTTGATGAGTATCAAAGAACTAAGAGAATGTCTTCTAATACGAAAAGGTTGCAAACTAATAAAGATAACAAAAGTTGATTTCAGCTAGGATAGAAATAAAGGAAGGAAGTTGAGTTACAATCAAACTCGTTTACCCAGGAAGAGTTGGATCAGAATTGAATCATGTACTCAACAAACGGACTCTATAAATTCTCAATGTATTACTGCTGAAATTTTTTGACGCACAAGTACTAAAGTGAATCAAGATCTGAAGCAAAAGTCCCAGAGATATTTTGCAAGCATAATTGTTGTGCGATACAAAGGCTACAGTTCAACTAGAAGAAACAGTTCCATCGTTTGTGTATTGAGTCTAGTTGATTGTAGTAGGAGTTTTAACATTGTATCTTTTCAGCTTTCATAGAAGCAATTGTAATAGGTACACATTGTTCAAGTTAGAGTTAGCTTGAAGTCTGTAGAAATTAGCTAGAGGCTAGTTGATACAAAGAGGATTAGAGTTAGTCCTAGGATTACAAAAGAGTTTATTTTGTAAGTCCGTTTTGGCTCAGAGTTTTAGAGAAGAGTTTGAGAAAATCCTACTGAGGAGTAGATCGTGGTTTTTTCACCTTTTGAGCCAGGTGTTTTTCACGTAAAAATAACTGTGTCTTTACTTGACTGCTTTATTATTCCGCAAACAGTAGTAAGTAGTACTTTAAGAAGAATCGGGTTCTTCTCATTAGACAACACTCGAAAATTGGGTACTACACAATTAACTCATAATATTGTGTAGTATTGACGTCTAAAACATCAATTGGTATCAGAGAAGGTTATCCGTGAAAAGTCTAACACCTTGGAAAAGATCAGGATGAGTGCACCACCTGGGAACTGAGAAGGTCAATCAACCGCAAGGCCACCACTCTTCAATGGACAGTACTATTCTTGGTGGAAAAATAGAATGAAGGACCATCTTATTGGAGAGGACTATGAACTATGGAACATAGTCACTGATGGACCCCTTGCAACAATGAAGAAGACTGTTGAAGGTGTAGATGTACCTGTGATGACCCAAAAGATCATCCTAAGTAATTCTAGTTAAATCTGTGTTCTGAGGCCCCGAAAGTCTCCGTTAATCTTGCCTCGATATGCGTGCGCAGCCCCGGCATGTAGCCGAGAAGTCTTTATGCTGAAATTTGATGAAAATTGAAATTTATGATAATTAAATATATAAAGTTGACTTCAGTCAACATTTTTGGTAAACGGACTCGGACCCGTAATTTGACGGTCCCGGAGGGTCCGTAGGCCGTAGGAAAATATGGGACTTTGGCGTATGCCCGAAATCGAATTCAAAGGTCCCAAGCCCGAGAAATGAATTTTTAAAGAAAATTGTTTTCTGAAAATGATAAAGACTTTTGAAAATGAATTATTATGTGAAAACTGTGTTATCGGGCACGTATTATGGTTCCGGAGCCCGAAACAGGTTTATTATATGTTATGTGAATTATCTGTGAAATTTGGTGTAAAACGGGTTTGAAATGGCGTGATTCGGATCAAAATTGGAAAAATTAAGCTTTATGAAGTTTTGAGGAAATTCAATGAGTTTTAAGTTTAATTCCTTGTTTTTGATGATATTTTGGTGATTTAAAAGCTTGAATAAGACCGTAGGATGTTTTGGGAGTCGTGTGTATTTTTGGTTTTGAGCCTCGAGGGCTCGGGTTATTTTGGGTAGCTAACGGGGTGTGAAAAGTGCTAAAAATCTGGTGTGCTTGGGATTTTCTGGTGTCCAGCGTTTTCTTCTCCGCGATCGCAATGTGTGAGGGTTGGGGGTGAGTAGTTGACTCTATACGAACGCAGGGCCTCAACCGTGATCGCAGAGCTTGGGGGCCAGTGCTCTACGCGATCGCGGAAGGCCTCACGCGAACGCATAGAGTAAGTCTTGGGATGGGGGCTGGGTAGGCGCTGCACTATGCGAACGCAATCGCTTGGTCGCGATCGCGAAGGCTAGTGACCGTGTTCCCTGCGATCGCATCCTCTTAGCCGCGAACGTGAATCTTCAAACCCAGTACTCTCCGCGATCGCGTGCCTCCTGTCGCGATCGCGATAGCCATTTTCACCCAGTCATTTTAAAAGCCCCAAAATAGAATATCATTACGGGATTTCTTATTTTTGCACTCTTCTCTTATTCTCCAAACTCCATTGTCGACCCCCAAGCTAGGATCCTTCAATAAACCTTTGGGTAAGTGATTTCAACTTCTATTTCTTCCACTTTCCTTCCATAATCACTAGAAATCTAGGCCTAAAATCATAAAATCAAGTGGAAATTAGGGGTTTTGGGTAGAGTTAGGTTTTTGGGAAAATTGGGTGATTCAACCTCAATTTGGGGTCGGATCTTGAAACAAATTATATATTTTAACTCGTGGGGTTATGGGTGATTGGGTTTTGGTCCGAACCTCGAGTTTGGACCAAGCGGGCCCGGGGTCGAATTTTGGTATTTTTGGAAGAATGCTAGAAATTGAATATCTAGGCTATGGGATTGTGTTATTGAGTTTTTATTGATATTATTGAATTAATTATGCCTAGATATCGTTGTTTCGGAGTCGGATTATAAAGGAAAGACGGTCTTAGAGGGTTGATTGCTATACTTTGGACCGAGGTAAGTGTCTTGCCTAACTTTGGTGAGGGAATAGGTATTATTTGCTATGTGCTAAGTGATTATCATGTTCATTGCATAGGTGAGGTGACGAGTACCTATGCAATGTGTGTCAAGCATGCCCGTGGGTCTATTTTGATAGAAATTGCAGTATTTATTCCATGTTTAGCATATTATGAGATTGTCTTTACTTTGTAATTTATTCATGATTGAAAGTATTGGCTGTTGAGTTTGAGAAGTATTAATACGAATGATAATCCAAGTGTAGAGTATGCGACAGAGGTGATTGGTTATAGCTGAGACCCTTGACGGGCATTTATTGAGCTATTAAATTGATGTTTTCCCCCTTGACGGGTGTTTTGAAATACTTATTTTCCACTATGCTGTACTCCTTGCTGTTTTATCTGTTATTGTTTGGTGAGGAAGAGTGTAAAGCACGAAGGGTGATGCCGTGCCA